>KV417655.1:109466-126971 GCA_001630335.1 Athelia psychrophila
AACTCACCCATGCGAGGACAGCACGACAGTCCATCACCAAACCTCCATATACACTGATGGGTGGCAAGAAAACAGCGGCTTTCGCAGCTAGATTGGCTATCGCTGGGTAATCATGCTTTGTGGCGTACACAAGAGCTTGGACGGGGTGCGTTTTGTATGCCATCCTGTGGCTCATGGTCAGTGTCTAGTCAGTATCTGTCGGAGACCGGTCAAAGATTGCCTGGAAAGAAGGACGTACTCCATTTGCCTGTTGCATGTTTCCATTGCCGCAAATACCTGGTATTTTTCTGCTGCTTCCGCAAGCTCTAAGATCCTCTCCGTGCTCAATTTCCTGAGGTCGGGCTGCCTCTGCGGATACACGAACTGGAAGAGCAGGTCTAAGGTCTCCGCGGGTTCTGCGAGATTGACAATCTCGTCGGACGACGAGGCTGATGTGCCTTCCGGAGGTGAGAAACCCTCCGAATTAGCTTTGAGATACCATTGTTTTATTTTGAAAAGGACGTTATCGCTCGACGCGAACGTCATATCCGCATCGTCGGCGCAAACTAAGTATCAGATCAAAATCAGATCATCGACGAGCTAGCTGGAGGATAACACAAGGCAAGTACAAGAGAAACGTACAGCGCTCCGATGTGGTATACCCTTCGGTAGCTTGGGATGTTTTAGACATGGCCTCACTCGAGCTCGTAGATTAGCTTTGGATTGGCTTTGGATGTGTTCGGTGATTAGGGAAAAGGTATGCGTGGGAATGTTTCTGCAAATTGCGGATACTTTTGAACCAGGCCTGACTTCTTTCTGCTCTACAGCGTATGATTACAATCTCAAGTTCGTCACCTGTCTCAAGGCTTTCTGAACTGAAGCTATTTTGCGTGAATGCCACGCGAAAATCTCGGCAATGGACATCATCTGTGACAAAATTTTCGCCCGAGTCTTACCCGAGCAACCAAAAAATTTAAAAGCCGGGTGGTCCCTTTTTTTACTTTGATTTAATTCGTCCCATGTCACAAGCACATCTGAACATATAAACTAACCCGTCACATTGCTCACAAGACATCAGGCTGGACCTGAGATCGTAACCATACAATTGGGAGGTCAATCGAGGTCAATCGGAATCGGAATCGCGATGCAAGTGTTGCAGATACCTCGAGTGGCAGCGGCTGCAAGTGGGAAGCCATCGAGGCAGGGAACATAATTGAACTCGAAGCGCCCAAATCCTTTGTTGCGGTAACAAAGCGGGTGTAAGTGCTGGTGACAAAGTCTAAAGGAATCGTTGCAGTGTTTCGAACAACGAACACGAGGTCGCCTTGTCTGGTCGAGTGGCACCGAGATGTCTTGTGCCAGTTTGCGTATATTTTTATGTAGCTAATATCAAGTTACTATGATAAGAGAAATGCTTGAACTTGTAGCAAATGGAGTGTTGCAGTCTGCACCAAGTTTGCGCGTTTCCGAATCCTTCTCGTAAACTCCCCCATTAACGGTGCAGGGTCATCTGACAGTGTCCACAGGACCACAACTCGCTGCTCATTGCACTTGAGTGGTATACGACGGTCGAAAAGTGTGCAGGAGCCCAAATTATGTACTCAAGAGAGTAAATACTAGTACAGGCCGGTGTACAAGAATCCAGCGTGGGGTTCAGGGGATCCGCATATATAAGTGGGTAGGAATAGATAGTGATTACCACCGCCAATCTAACAGCTAAGTAGCAGCCACAGACGACAACAACGCCAAAGACAAGCCTGGGTTTTGGCGGAGAGAAACAAAAGGCCCCTGGAAACTGCCCCATATGTTCCCTCGGGCATAACGATCTCAGTTTCCTTTTTGGGATGAAAGCCGTCTGTGAGTGAAACAAACCCAAACAAGATCGACGTCCGGTGCCCGGATCGTGACAACTTTTTGGAAAAGGCGTGTCGCGTAGTCGATGACGTCCATCGCTCGGCTAACCTTAAGCCTTCAGATCATCCTCGAAAAACCAATCAATTCCTTAACCGCAAACCATTCACGAAGTAGCTAGTATCATCAAAATGGCCAGTGGTGGTGATGGTAATGATGTTGCCCGAGCCCAAAGCATCACGTCAGATCGTTGTGAGTGCTCCCCCATACAAACCAACGGGTGCGCCATACTCACCAAACCCAGTTTGCGCACAAGATGCAGATGTAACTTTTGAATCTTGTGATCATGTACTATTCAGAGTACACAGGAAGAATCTGGAAATAACATCTGAAGGCTTCTCTCCGCCATCGGGCACTATCACATCCAATGACTCTGTGCAGCTTTCCGAGCGCGCCGAGATTCTCGATCTCTTATTCCAGTATACATACCCCCAACGCCCGCCGGATCTGACATTGATTCGATTCGAGGTCTTTGCCGATCTTGCTGAGGCGGCAGAAAAGTATCAAATGTTTGGAGCTATGGAGATTTGCAGGATGGCGATGAAGTGCGTGCCAGCTCCCGTCTCATAAGTGTCGCTTCTAATTATTTCCACATAGAGCCGCATATAATGACCATTCCTTCGAAGTTCTGTTGTATTCCACCCGACACGGATACCCAGAACTGATGACCTTAGCCCAAGGGCGCGCACTTGAACTGTCGACCGCCGATGCCTTCAGATTGTTCCCTCCCACTTGTTATATTGCATACGTGAGCACCAACATATAGCAGTTGAGATAACTGATGGACAGATCGTATGCAGACGCGCTACCAGGCTCAATGGACAGAGATAGTCAAATTTGCTTCTAATCGCATCCAAGCTACGCCGCCATGCGAATACCACACGAACTACGTTCTTGGCTTTTACAAGCGTCTCATTGCCAATCCCGCATTGCTGCTAGACTTGGATACCCTGCTTGCGGGTAGTTCATCTGGATGTCTCAACAGAGCATGCAGCGCACCGACCATGCGAGAAGCAATGGAAAAAAAGATTAGGAATATGAAAAGCTTTGGCTCATTTTTGTGACTTTTCTGTTTTCACAAGCTGCAAATAAATTGTACCGGTGCTTCCAGTCGATTACTCAACGGGTGGATAATGATGTTTCCCTTTGTACATTGTTTATGTGATTACCTTGATACAGCTGATCAAAAGCATATAGCTACTGCTATTCTGAAGATTAGATCGAGCGCTGTGAGATATACGTCGTCAGTGGGCGTAGGCATCCCGCGATCTGGCCGGGAGAGAACGCATTTTTATTGCGTTTGTGAAGATGCGGTTGTCGAGAGCACGCAGGGAGGGTGCTGTATCCGCTTTGCCTTTCACGCGGATGATGGCGCGGAATAAATCCTGTCGCAGATTAAATCAGCATTGCAGTACAGTATACTGACATACTGCGGTACACATACCTCAAGTGGTACTGAATGTGTGTCGTGTCCTTCGGGCAGCGGCTGCAAGTGGGAAACCATTGCGTCTCGACGCAGGCAACATAATTGAACTTGAAGCGCCCACTTGACATGTGTTTTGTAAACGAGTACATGTGCATCCTTTGCTGCGGTAACAAAGCGAGTACAAGTGCTTGTGACAAAGGAAGCGTTGCAGCGTTTCGAACGAGGAACACGAGGTCGCCTTGTTCGTCCGAGCGGCACCAAGATGTTTGTACCAGTTCGCGTATATTCCTTTGTTACGATAGCAAAAAAAAAATGCTTGAACTGGTAACAAAAGAAGCATTGCAGTCTGAGCGCTTCGAATTCCGGTGAAGAACAACCGACGCCAAGTGGCAAGCATTTCCATTTCCAGTTACATCTGGAGATATTTACAACTCGCTTGATGCTCCTGCGTATTATATGCTGCTATATCAATTAGCGCATTAGAAAGAGGCAGAAATGTATTGACCTGGAGGTGATCCATAATGACATCCATTGTCATCAGAGTACTGAATCGCTGATGGAAAAGCTCCTCGGTACTAGCTTTGCAACTAAGTAGCAGACCATGGCCAGCATTAGCTCAGAGATAATCAAAGTGTAATTAGTCATTACACCATACCTCGTCGCAGTCGCCACGGACGACAACAACGACATGTCACAATAACGTCAAGGAGAAGCATAGGTTTTGACGGAGAGAAACAAACCCAAACAAGATTGACGTCCGGTCCGCCGGACCGTCACCATGAGCACATCATGATTCACCTTTGATTCACCTTCTCGATTACTTTGGCAATACATGAGATGGCTGCTTAATATGATGCTTTTTATAATGCTCTCTCTTCTGGCTTGTGGAAGGCTCTTTGTTTTATGGTGCTTCTTGGTCGCAGCAAGCACGCAGAGGTTCACGCGTATACTTAATGCCTGGATCGTCACCACTCGAGGCTTACAACTCTGGAAAGGGCGGGTTGCGCTGTCCATGACGTCTATAGCTAACATTCAGGTCATCCAGAGGTCATCGATCATCGATCATCCTTGAGCACCAGTCTTAAGCTTTATCCGCGAACCATCACTAGTACTATCAAATGGCCCATGTTGCCCGAGCCCAAAGCGTCACATCGGATCGTTGTAAGTGCTCCTCATTGTTCAGACCAACGGGTGCACCGTACTTATACCAAACCAAGTTTGTGCACAAGATGCCGATATGACTTTTGAATCTTGTGATCATGTGCTATTCAGGGTACACAGGAAGAATCTGGACATAACATCTGAAGGATTCTCTCCGCCATCGGGCACTACCACATCGAATGAATTTGTGCAGCTTTCCGAGCGCGCCGAGATTCTCGATCTATTGTTTCAATATACATACCCCCAACGCCCGCCGAATCTGAGATCGATTCGATTCGAGGTCTTTGCCGATCTTGCCGAGGCGGCAGAAAAGTATCAAATGTTTGGAGCGATGGAAATTTATGAGATGCGAACATCTCCTGAAGACTCGCAATAGCAATACTCCTCACCGAGAGATTCAGTCAGCCTTGTCAGGCCGAAACCATTTTTCCTGACATGAACTTGAAGCAGGCCCCCGGCTTATGCTGTAGCATGTCCGATCCAAAAAAGGCCGATTTGAGGGCTTTCCGTACGCTGCCATATTGCGTGAAACCGTGTGCAAATCGGATCGGTCATAGGTTTCGACGGCACTTTCGTACGCGAATTATATCGGACATGAATTAATTGTACTTTCGTGTGCATTGCGGATCGGACATCAATAACCACCAAATCCGTGCGCGAAATCACCTTTATACCATTCCAATCCCCGCCACCAAGCGAGCCACTACCCAGGAGAATGGTCAGTTAAAAATAATAACTGCTGATAAAGATGTGATAACGGTAGAGGGGAGAAGAGACAATGTCGTACGGCTTAGCACTGAAAGGATGGATACATAAATAAGCTGGTAAATATGATGAATTGATTTACGCTGATATAAGTGTGGAGCAGCCAATCAGAGGGCTGGATTTTTCAATATATATTGTACCTATGTAATACATTCTAACGATGTCAGGCCAGCCGGCACATCGGAGCCTCGCTGCGCCTCAGCACCAACCGTGCGCGAAACGGATCGGGCCTATGATCACGAGCGGTCTTGTGTACGGCTAAAATCTCGGACATCGACCAAAATTTGGCCACTGCCGTGCGCGTATGGATCGAACATAGGCCTTTTTTTCGAGGGCAAACCGTGTGCAAAGGAGGCAATAAGGATCGGACATATGTGAGGATAAGCCGGGGGCCTCTTGAAGACTCGACACCAATTTATACCGATTACATAATGCCCGCGTGGCTAAACACCGCGAGACGCGCTTTGTCTTTGATCTACCATATTGTACACCATGGCGAACAAACGCAGGGCAACAGCTGATAGCGACAGCGAAGATCAACTCCAAGATTCCCAGCCAGCCAAGCGCGCCAGAACTAATGACGACGACTCCGAATCGGAACCCGAAATTGCCCAGCCCAGGCGCGAAAAGGCAAACGGAAAAGGAAAAGGAAAGGCGACGCGTCGAAATGATGATGAAAGCGACGACGACATGCCGCAGCCCATGGCCGGGGATAATGAAGAGGAAGAGAAACTTTTTGAGGAGAAGCACGGCGAGGCCATTCGCGCCGCTCTTGATGCCAAACGCAAAGTTCAGGGAGTAAGTCGGCAACGGCGACGTACTATCGCGTCAATTAACGACAAAATCCTGCCAGGGTATCGCAGAATTTGGAATCATCGAGCATGTTGAAATGATTGATTTCATGTGCCACAAAGTTCGTGTTGTCGCGTTCCGGAGTACTTCAAATCTTACCGTGTTTGTGATCATCCACAGTTCTTGACGTTCACGTTCGGGCCCCAGATCAACTTCGTCATTGGTGAGTTTCTTTTCAACGCTAGCGTATCGCCCCGAACTGACTTGCGATCCAGGACACAATGGTAGTAAGTCGCGTCATTGAGCATTTGACTGACAAGACCGGGACTGATAGGGTGGGCTTCTTTTAGGTGGGAAGAGTGCAGTACTCTCAGCCATAACGGTGGCTCTAGGCGGAAAGGCTAATTCAACTGGCAGAGGAAATGGTCTCAAATCGTTCATTCGTGAAGGCCAAGAGTAAGTATTGTTAAGAGACCTTCATATTTTCCTCCAACATCATGTGAACGACGTCTTTAGGGTCTCGCAAGTGACGATCACCTTGAAGAATCAAGGCGAGGAAGCGTACAAGCCCAAAGAGTATGGCAAGAGCATCGTCATCATTCGCCGCTTCTCGAAGACAGGCAACCCGACTTGGAAGATCAAGAGCAAGGACGGCAAGACTGTATCCACTAAGAAAGATGAACTCGCTGCCATCTGCGATCACATGAACATTCAAGTTGATAATCCCATGAACGTCCTCACCCAAGGTACGTCACACGCTAGTATAGTGGATGTTTCTTACTTACCAGGCAAGCACTATAGACGCGGCCAGGTAACAATGTCGCGAGCGCTTCCCGGTCATCCTTGCTGATATTGTTCACAGGCAATTCTTGAGCGCGTCTGCTCCCACCGACAAGTATAAAGTGAGGGCCTTTGAGCCAGTCAACGGCAACGATTCTTACACGTCTTTTATAGTTCTTCCTTCGTGGTACGCAACTCAGCCAGTTGTGTGAGGAATACGACACATGCCTCGAGAACATCCAACAGACCTCCAAGGTCTTAAACCAAAAACGCGAAGCGATCCCCGAACTGAAGAGGGTCTTCAAAGAGGCGAAAGTACGCTTCGAAGAGTCTTCCAAGGCTCGAGAGCAGCATCGCAAGGCTCACGAGCTCAACAATGAGCTCGCTTGGTCGCATGTAGCCACCAAACAGGAGGAGATGTCAAAGCGCATTCAAGAGGTCGCTAAGGCTGCCAATAGGATAACTAAACTGGAACGGGAGGTTGAGAAAGCAAACGTATGATTCACGTGTGCATATTCCTTCCCGAGTATTGCTGACCATCTTAACACAGGCTGAGTTCGCTGAAACCACTACACAAGTAGCTCACTTTGAGGAAAAACACGCGGAGCTCGGTGACATGGAGGATTTGGAAAGGCAGCGTCAAGGGCTCAAAGCCGAAATGACAGAGAACCGCACTAAAATCAGCGAGTACAAGGTACGCAGTCCTTGCCCCTGCTTGGCCGAGCACCGCACTGATGTTCTCCGTGATAGCAAACTATCACAGAGATGAATAACAGCTTGCGAGTCATAAACGAGAGCATTCAGGGTTTTGAAACGAAGATCGCAGATGAGACTCTCCGCCTAGAGGTCAATACGCAAGCGAAGCGAGAAGAAACTCAGCGCAAGCTTCAAGATGCTACGAACAAGGTCGACCAGGCGACAGCGCATCTTAAAGCTCTCGAAGTGGAAACCGCAGCGACGGAAGGGCAGTTGAACGCCGTTCTGGCCGATGGCAGGACGGCTGAAGAGGACGTCAATAAGATCAAGTCCGAAATCCAGCACCATGAGTTGATGATCAAACAGTGCCGTCAACAGGAACAGAATGTGTACCAGCCCTATGGTACCAACATGCAGGGTGTGGTGGACTCAATTGGCAAAATGCAGTGGCATGGCACCCCGCCTGTCGGCCCATTCGGTTTATACGTGAAAGTGCGGGATCCCGAGAGATGGGCGAAGTTGATACGCGCGCAGATTGGAAGTGCCATGAGCTCGTTCGCAATCACTGACTCTCGGGATCATGCTCAGCTCAAAAGGCTGCTGCAGAATAGTGGAAAGTGAGTGCAGGAAAAACCCACCGATGTCTACACGCTGAAACCTATGCTTTTAGCAAAAACCAAATCATCATTGCCGAGCGGGATGAGTTCGATTATAGCTCCGGAGAACCATCAGATCCCAATATACTCACTGTTCTACGAGCGCTGGACGTCAGTACCTGCTCCTCAAACTTAGCCATACGTATCTAACAAGTTCCCTAGATTTCCCATGCATACGTGCTTCGGCTGCTAATCAATCAGTTCCAGATTGAACGAACTATTCTGGCGGCTACGCGAGGTGACGCCGATCATCTCCTCCAGGGATTCAGCTCTGGTGGTGTCGCATGGTCCGCTGACGGCATGAGAGTTCAGCGATTCCCGTACGTACATACAAACAGCCATACACATGTCACTGATCAATATGTGCTCTGATAGCGAGGGTGGTCTATCATCCACTAAGCTCACGCCAATCAATAACTCCAGCGATCCAAGGAACTTGCTTTTTACTGGGAAAGACGCTGCCGGGCAACTGCGGTCAGCTTTCTCTCTATCTCCAACATATGACCGCTCATGTTTTGTGACAGGGAGTGGCAAGATGCACTTGGAAGGGTAACTCCTACACTGCAAGATGCGAAGAACAAATGTCAGCGAGTGAAGCAAGAGGCCAGTCGCTTAGGCAATGCCGCCAATAGCCTAAAGGTAGCTCGTGTTTAGCTTCATTGTAATCATCCGCTCACAGCCATATCAGAATAAATCAAAAATAGCATTCCGTGAGGTCAATATGGCCGAGCAGGCCAAGACCACTCTGCAAGGAGAAGCTAATAAAGAGCTCCCTGTCAGCCTTTCGGCCCTCGAGGACGCCAAAGCTGTAAGTTTGTATCACGAAGAACCTGGTACATGAGCTGAACCACAAAAGGAAATGGTGGTAGAAAAAGATTTCCTCAAGCAACAGTTCACAGACGTTAGCATCAAGAAGGGTGAAGTTGATGAAACCCAGAAACCCTTGCAAGAGCAAATCAACGAGATCAAGAAGCAGATGGATGAATTTAAGCAGCGCGCTGATGACGCCCAAGTGAGTGCTCCGCCAATATTCTAAGATACAATACTCAGTCTCGTCCAGGCCAAAGTGACGACGGCAGTGGTTGCTCGCAAGAAAGCACAAAGTGACATTAAGTATTACACAGACAAGCTTGGTCAAGAACAAGCAGTCCATGTTGATCTTGAGACAAAATGCGCTACAGTCACTGCCGAATTTGAGGTCAGTACCAATATACTCCCTTTCTTTGAGTCAGCTTTTAAAGAGAAATGCAGGATTGGACGGCGAAGGCCCTTCAATTCTGCCCAGAAATCCCAAACCCCCGTAAATCAGATGTGCTGCAGCGCGATTTGAATGCCACGAAGAATGCATTGAAAGAACGCGAGAGACGGTAGGCCTTCCGACAGCGATGCTCAGGCGACTACTCATGAGCGCATCATCAGGCATGGGGCTTCAGTGGAAGAAATGACTGTCGAAGTTAACAAGGCCAAGGCAAACCTAGACTCTGCTGAGAAAGAACTCAAGAACATGTGGTCATTGAACAAGGTAATAACCACCAGTCGTATTTGTGATGCCAAAACATCTTATCGTTCGAGCTTCCAGGCTCTTGGGTCTTCCTTGTCGCTCCGACGGGCTAGGTGGCAAGAGTTCCGCCGTCATATTGCTCTCCGCTGCAAACTCGTGTTCCAATGTCATCTTTCAAACCGCGGATACTATGGGAAAGTGCTGTTTAATCACGACGCTGGCACACTGCAGTTGAAGGTCTGATTATCCACAACCAATGCATATTTATGCTGACGTTTTGAACAGGTGCAAACTGATGAGCAAGCTCAAACTCAAGGGGCCAGAGATAAGGATCCCCGCTCTCTTAGCGGTGGAGAGAAATCATTCTCTACCATCTGTTTGCTCCTATCTTTGTGGGAATCCATCGGCTGCCCCCTCCGTTGTCTCGGTAAGCCACTGCTAGGTGATTTTTTTTCGCCTTTCCTGAACATAATGGCAGACGAATTCGACGTATTTATGGACGCCGTGAACCGTCGCATTAGTATGAAGATGATGGTCAGAATTTACACATCTTCCAAGTGGTCAGTCGCTCACAACATCTACAGATTGATACTGCCAATGCGTCAGACAAGAAGCAGTACATTCTTATCACACCTCTGGCTGTCAATATGGAAATTGGGCCCTCAGTCCACGTGCACCGCATGTCAGATCCTGAGCGTGGCCAGGCCACTCTTCCGTTCAACTAACTAGATTGCCGCTCTTGCTTACTTATCCATACAGTTTCGTCCACCATGAGCGATTACTTTCCTCTACACTATACAATCCACCATTTACTTTTTTTACTTAGTCCCGGAGGTGCTTTGTACGATTATAACAGAGTTATTGTTCGTGCGTATTTGGGTCGGACCCCGACTTGTCCCAGGTACTTGATTGACCCATCAAAGCTATTCGGTTTAGGATCAAAAGATGACACAACTCTATTAGGGGTGCTCACCGTACCACAATGTACAGTTCGTTACAGTCTATTACCTGACCGTATTGGCAAGATCGAGAGGGCCAACGGAACGGTTACGGGCCAATTACGGATATAAGACCGTAATACAGTCATACAGCACATCAGGTATAATAAAATTTACTACTCACAATTCTTGCCAGGAATCCGATAGGTAAAACAGGGTAAGTCATTGTTGTGTCGCAAGCGTGACAAAAGTGGTTTCTGTCGCGTTCGTGAGTTGATTAATCATACGTCCTTTATTAGACTGTTTACACATTGCTAGTGCCAGATGCAATTGGCCGAACCAATGAAAATGACAGCCAGATACCTATAGAAATGAGCTGTAGTCCTTCATACCGTCCATCGCAGCATAGACAGCTGCGCGCCAATTGCTGTCGGGTGAACAGGAAAAAGAACCATCCAGATTTTGGAGAGAAGAGAAGGTACCCCTTCCCCAAGCGCCATACACGTCTTGATCGTGTTGATGTACCACTGACTCGATGCGTTAGGTACCGGACTTTGCGATGGAGACGTAATCGCCGATTTCTGAACGCTGGACCACTGCGCGTAGTATTTCGTCTGTGCCATCGATCAGTTGCAAGGCATTCAAATACATGGAGTTCAATTTCCTGAACTCACCCACGCGGTGACAGCACGACTGTCGATCACCAAACCTTCATATACACTGATATATGGCAAGGAAAGAGCTGCTTTCGCAGCTAGATTTGCTATCACTGGGTAATCATGCTTTGAAGCATACAAAAGAGCCTGGACAGGATGCGTTTTGTATGAAATCCTGTGGTTCATGATCAGTGTCTGGTCAGTGTTTGCCGGAGACAGCCCAAAGATTGCCTGAGAAGAAGGACGTACTCCATTTGCCTGTTGCATGTTTCCATTGCCGCAAATACCTGGTATTTCTCTGCTGCCTCCGCAAGCTCTAAGATCCTCTTTGTGCTCAATTTTCTGAGGTCGGGCTGCTTCTGCGGATACACGAACTGGAAGAGCAGGTCTAAGGTCTCCGCGGGTTCCGTGAGATTGACAATCTCGTCGTCCGGCGAGGCTGATGTGCCTTCCGGAGGTGAGAAACACTCCGAATTAGCTTTGAGATACGACTGTTTTATTTTGAAAAGGACGTTATCGCTCGACGCGAACGTCATATCCGCATCGTCGGCGCAAACTAAGTACCAGATCAAAATCAGACCGTCGATCAGCTGGCTGGAGGACAACACAAGGCAGGTAGAAGAGAACCGTACAGCGCTCCGATGTGGTATACCTTTCAGTAGCTTGGGATGTTTTAGACATAGCTTCACTCGAGCTCGTAGTTTAGCTTTGGCTGTGACCGGTGATTAGGAAAAGGGTGTGCGTGGGAATGTCTCTACCAATTGCGGATACTGTACTAATACGACCTTACACAACATAAGGACTCGTGACGTCCGGACCGCCCGACCGCCGGACCACGCACCTCATGATTCACCTTCTTCCGTCAAATTGACGTTCCAGCGTGGGAAATTTGCGTTCTCCTGGCGGGGGATTGACGTTCTGCTTTATTTCCCGCGCCACTGCCTCTTACCTGTTCAAATGGTTTCGAGCATCGCAGGTGCGACCGAAGTGGACTCAAATGGTCTGAAATGAGTGAGAATATTGATTTTGAGTCCCTGAATGACCTCGCCTCCCCCCAAAACAATGTAATATCACTGTACACACTCAATTAACCTCTTCATAATTGTTAAATGCCTGGAAATGTACCAATTAATAAATAGTAATGTCCCATACATGCAGTAGGAGTTTATGAAAGAGATGAAAGTGCCAGGAAGAGACACCAGAGCCCGAGGGGGGGCAAGAGGGAGCAAGCGGGAGGATGTGGCGGAAAAGAGTGGCTGTGGTAGAACGTCAATCTGAGAACGTCAATTTGCCGGCCGCGAAACGACGATATCGTGTTTTCGCTGGTTTTGGCGTGCCGCTAGCGCCAAAATTGACCCCCCGAAGATCGCTTCGCGCCGGCAAATTGACGTTCTCGCGTGGGAGATTGACGTTCTGAGTGGCGGCGCGCAGGACACATCGAGTGGGCTCTACCACCGGCCTCACAGTCAATTTTTCTCGAATAAAATTATAGATATATTCAATATAGGTATACCATTGCCCTGCATAGAAAATCTAGACCTTCCAGCGGACTGTGGCCAGCGAACGAGCCGCGAACGAGCGTCCTCAGCCATTTGCGAGGACCCGCCACACGCCGCGTGGCCCGGCGCTTATTACGCGAACGTCAATTTGACCCTGCGCAGCCCTACTTCTGATTATTTCCACATAGAGGCGCATATAACGACCATCCCTTCGAAGTTCTGTTATATTCAACCCGACACGGATACCCAGAATTGATGACCTTAGCCCAAGGGCGCGCACTTGAACTGTCGCCCGGCGATGCCTTTAAATTGTTCCCTCCCGCTTCTTATATTGCATACGTGAGCACCAAAATATAGCACTTGAGAAAGCTGATGGATTGAGCAGCTCTCGTATGTAGACGCGTTACCATTATCAATGGATGAAGATAGTTGCATTTGCTTCTCAGAGCATGCAAGTTCCGCGGCCGCCGTGTCAGAGTCACCTAAACGCTGTTGCTGGCTTTTATATGCGTCTCAATGCCAATCCCACATCGCTGCTAGACTTGGATGCCCTGTTCGCGGGCCTGCCAGCCACAATGTCATGTCCCCACGCGGGGTGCAGATGTAGCGGATTGAGTGTAACGAGTATGCAAGCAGCAATAGAAGAAAAAATCAAAAAAGTGAAAAGCTTTGGCTCATTTTTGTGACCTCTCTTTACACACAAGCTCCAGATAAATTGTACCGGCCCTTCCGGTCGATTACTAAACGGGTGGATGATGATGTTTCCCTTTGCGCTTTGTTTATGCGATTACCTTGACACAGCGGATTAAATACATATGGCTGCTGCTATCCTGAATAATATGAGCGCTGTGAGATTGATCCCGTTAGTTTTATTAGCAGTCAAACCGCCCGACAGAATGAGAAGTAGGTGTGCCAATAGACGATGCGCGGTAATTTTGAGTGCAAGTACAGCTTGAGGCGTGGGACATTACTTCCGGCTTGAACCAGCACAACCATGTCTCTCGCTTCTACAGACACGATATGCGAACCCATATTGGACATCCCTTTCACCTATAATAAATGGCTGAATTTGAGCTAATATATGCTAACTAGCTAAATTAGCCGACTCTCGAGTCTCAATGAAGGTCAAATCCCGAAACTTGAAAGCCGTTACTGGATCATTCCAACAAGCATTTGTAGGGAATCCGCAGCATCATTACCTCTAAGCCACACCCGTAAGATTTTTTCATCTCCGCAATTGAAACAGCTCCCCCAAACCGTTAACCACTGAAACACACACAGTACATGGCATCAGCGCGTTGTGGGTGTATCAACACAACTAATATGGCGCCGATCACGTAATTATTATCGTGCAATTGGACCCTCGATGATGCGCTTAACGAGAGTAGCGTCTTGTCACTGTCATTGTAAGCTGTGCGTTTCCGAATCCAATGTCGTTGGCGTCTGAAGGAAACCTCCTTAGTAGCTTTGCTCTCCTCCAACCCAAGCAGGTGGCACGGCTTCTCGTAAACTTCCCCATGAACGGTGCATCCGATATGGATCATCTGGGGGCCACAATCCACCGCTCGCTGCACTTGAGTGGTACACGATATTATTGAAGCGTGCAGAAGCCCAAGGTATTCAAGAGAGCAAAGGCTACGGGCCGGTGTAATGTACAAGAGTCCAACGTGAGGGGATCCGTATATATAGGTGGGTAGGATGAGCAGGTAGTAGTAGTGCCGCCAATCTAAGAAACGAGAAAACCGACAACCGAAACCGAAAATGAAAGAATAAACGCTGTATACGTATAGAGCCTGAGCCACTGTCCAACAAAGCAGAATCACCTCAACACCCTCCCACCCCTATATCCTCATATCCTCCGCCCCACCACAGCCGCCCCCACCACAACCGCCACCAGCACACTCACCCACCCCCGTCCCTTCCCGCCCAGCCCGGCCGCGCCCCCCTCCTGGCTCGTGCTCCCGAGCACAATCTTCCCCCCGGGCCCCCCGTGCCCATTGCTCGTCGCCAGCACGCTCGCGTTGACCGTCACCGTCGCCGCCGCGCGCCCCGCCTTCGTCGTCGTCGTGCTGAACGTCGGCACCGCCGCCTCCGCGGGGTTCACCTCGCTAAAACTGTCCTCCGTGAGGAACACCAGCGCGAACCCGGGCGCGGGGACGGGCACCGCGCAGATGTCGTTCGCGCACGCGACGGTGGAGACGGAGAGGTTCCCCTGCAGCCGCCCGTCGCTCGCGTACGCGCCGCCAAAGTCCTGCCCCGCCCACGTGATGTTGTACTTCTCCGCGACGCTCGGGGACGCGAGGTACTTGACCTGCACGCTGCTGAGGCCCAGGCCCGCGACGGAGACGCTCGCGGTGTACGCGCTCGCGCCGGAGGGGTCGGTCATGTAGTTGAACAGCGCGACCCTGGCCGGCGCGCCGTTCTCGTAGATCGCATATGCAGGGGTATAGTCGCTCGCGCCGTTCGCCTGCAGGTCGACCACCTGCGCCGTGCCCGTGGGCCCGAGCGCCTCCGCGACGCCGAGCGTCGCGAAGAAGATCGGCGCGACCGTCCACGAGTGGTAGCCCGACTGGTTCGTCGGCGGCGGCGTGAACGGGTTGTAGTACACGCTCGCCCCGCTCACGTGCAGCAGCGCGCCGGAGAAGTTGGCCGCGGCCATCGTGAGCCCGTAGTCGAGCCCCCACAGCGCCGCGCCGAAGGAGTCGCTCAGCCCCGGGAACCCGCCGCACGACGCGGTGTTCGTCTCGAACATGAGCATCGGCAGGCCGAGCGCCGCCGCCTGCACCGACGCGTTGAGGAAGCCCGCGATGATGCCCGCGCCCGCGGCGTGCGTGAGGTACTTGGGGAACTCCGTCTGCGGGTCCTTGGGCGCGGACGCGCCGCCGAAGATCGCCTGGCAGTTGTCGTCCGGGTACTTCTCGACGGAGATGAACGCGAGGTTGGAGGCGTACGCGCTGAGGTAGCCCGTCGCAAACACCTCGTCGGGGGACCAGGTGGCGCCCGTCACGCTCGGCCCGACGATATTCTTCTTCACCGGGATGTTCGCGTCCGCGTTGATACCGGCCATCTCCTGCCCAAACTCGGTGAAGTAGTCCTGCGGGGAGTATGTCTTCGGCCGCCCGCCGAACCGGTGACCCCCGTACAGGTCCGGCTCGTTGCCAACCTGCAGGCCCAGGAGGTTGTCCCCGAGGATCTGCTCGCCGTACTCGGCGATCTGCAGGCGCAGGTTGGAGGTGTCGTTCATGGGCACGCCGAGGTACCACTTGACGCCGTCGATGAGCGCGGAGATGTTCGCCATCATGTAGATGAGCCCGGGGGCGACGAGCAGCGCGGGCGTCTGCGTGGTGTCCTGCGTGTTGACGGCGGCCTTCTCGAGGATGGTGCCGTTCGGGAGGGCGGCGACCATGGTGGCGGTTTCCTGGGAGTTGCCGCCGACGCGGATGTGCACGCCGCCGCCGCGGGCTTTGAGGAGGGACATGAGGTTGAGGAAGGGGACTTGGAGGAGGGAGGCGTTTTTGCCCACTGGAAGGAGCATGGCGTTAGTGGTGGGGTTATGAAAGGGGAGAAATGCGTGGAAGATAAAGCTCGCTAGGTCGCGGGGAGGGTTTGGCTCGCAAGCCGGGAACAAGAGATAGCTCGCAAAGACCGCGAAAGAAGCCAGTATCTCGCCCAAAAGAATGCACATCGCAGATAAGAGATAGCTCGCAGACTCACAGATCTGATTCGACACACTCATCTCAACACTGAACCCATAAAAGGTCCCCGGAATCGGGATGCTCAGCCCCGGCACGCTCCCATTGCTCGCCGCCAGCTGCAGATTGAAACTGGTCGCGGGCGCGGGCGAGGGCAGGGCGGGGGCGGTGAGCTGCGTGGGGTCGTTGTACGCATCGGGGACGGCGGACGCGGTTGCGATGACGGAGGAGGAGGTGGAGTCGCCGAAGGGCATTTGGGAGTAGACTGTCACGTATGCGTGCGCATGCGTGATGCCGAGGGCGAGGAGGACTGCAGCCAGGAGGCGGGCGGGGCGGGGCATGGTGGGCTTGGATCCGAGTTAACGACCAAGACCGAGCGAGGGCTGCTTGGCGGGCGAGGAGGTGGACGAGGAGGGGGGTGAAGGGAAGGCGCAGCCGGACATCTTGACATTTTATCCACAGCGCCCGATCATGCTATCCATGATTAGAGCACTAGCTCGGCCACCGATGCCTCGATCCCCGACGCGAGTGCGCCCCTCAATGTCGCGTCCTACGAGGGCAAGTGCGTTGGCTCGATCATCCACCGGGGCTACTGCAGCTGCGGGATACTGGCACCCCTGCGCAGAGGGGGCTGTAGGGGTCCGCAACTGGGAATCCATGGGCCATGGGGCAGTTAACATCGCCATCATGGTCACAAGGCAGAACAAGGTACCCTGTGTCGGCCCCGCCCCAAGTTGCGATGACCTCACATGCTCCACCGGCCCTCGACAGCAGCCAACGCATATTGCCCTTTGTTATGCACGTCCTTCATGTCCACCGAGCAGCTTGCGAGTTGAGCTCGAGTTCCACGAATAGAGCAAATCGCTAATAATAGTGTTCGGCAAGGCCTTGGGCGGCCGGGCTGCGCATTGCGCAATGACCAGTATAGACCTGACTCTGCTGGATTGCACAGAGGGTGGCCTAGGCCTTTCGATTGCCGACCGACGTGCAAGCAGGCTTAGAGACGTCGACGCGGATTCAGTGACAGGATGGCCGCTAGGTCCGCGACGCGCG
>KV417655.1:128644-156337 GCA_001630335.1 Athelia psychrophila
CGCATGGACAACCGGATCCGCGGACCCGGCGACATTCAGCATCCAGCTCGCGCAGCACAACCTCGCGTCATTCGCGCCGAACCCCGCCCTCCCCGCGGACGGCATCATCGGCGCGGCCCCCCCCGCCTCGGCGCTGACGACCGTCTTCGTGCCCTCGTGCGTGGCGCCCGGCGCGCGCCTGCCCGCCGGCGCCGGCTTCACGCTCCGGTTCCTCGGCGAGAACGCGGACGGGTCGATGGCGCTGCTGGCGACGTCGCAGGTGTTCAATATCGCGGAGGCGGGCGTGACGCAGTGCGCGGATCTCGCTTCGACGACAAGTACCGGTGCTGGTGCTGGTGGGCCTACGATGCCCGGGGCTAGTGTGAGCAGCGCCGCGCCGACGGGCAGTAGCACGGCTGCGGTGGTTTCGTCTGGTGCTCTGTCGACTTCGGTGAATACCGTTTCTTTCACCCCTTTAGCGTATCCATGCTTCATGCTATAACTCCTTCGTTTTGGATCTTTCTCTTTCTCTTCCTCTTCCGCCTTCCGCGATCTGTCCTACATCATTCCATCTTCCTTTCTTCCTTCTGTGTATTTCGCGCCTCTAACACAATCTTACCTGCCCCACAGCCAAACCCATCCCACGTCGGCACCATCGTCAGCACGACCCTCGGCGCGCTCCTTCTCCTCCTCCTCGCCGGCGGCGCCGCCCTGTGGGTGTACAAGGCGCGCAGGGCCAGGCGGCGCAAGACCGCGCAGTTTGGTATGAAGGTCACGCAGCGCATGTCGCAGACGCAGACGCAGATGCAGGAACAGGGCCAGGCGCGTGAGGTCAGTCGCTTTCCCTGCTTTCCCTGCTTTCCTGCTTTCCCGCGATGGCTGGGTTCTGGTGTACGAGTGTACTGATGTTGCTTCTTTGCCAAATTGCAGGATGTTTGATGCTGTGCCCGGGGTCAGTCTGTGTTGAATGAGCGGAGACTGGTGGCGCAGCTATCTTCGGTGTAGGATACTTACCCGATTGGTGATTAGCGAGTTGACTGGGAGGAGGATACGAGGCCCCGGGTCGTCGTTGCTGGGGCGGCGGCAGTGAGAAGGCTTTGGAATTCGGCAGGACATCGTGTTGTGATGCTGTACATGGTTTTCTGTCTCGATGCTAATCTGTAACTTGGTCATCATATGTTGTATATCAGGCTTCGTTTGTGGACATATTTATATTGTTGCAGAAAACCTTGCATCTGCCTTCGTGTCGACATATGCCATGTGTTTTGTTGCAGCATCTTGAAGATTCGAATCGGCGTCAAGGAAGAGTTCGCTGAGAAAGGGCCTCGTTAAAACTTCAAAACCTTGGTGTGCAATTACAAATTCGTTCTTGGATCGATATGTCTTGTAAGTTTGGTGATACATGTTAAGGCCTACGTAGAGCAAAGTGCACATCGCCACATATTCTTTACTCGACTGTTCACTTATTGCCAAGGCCAGACGCAATTGCCCGGGTCAATGAAAATGACAACGTGATACAAGGGTCAGCAAAAATTACATTAAATAACCGTATGCCGGGGTCCAAGGGACCCCGCGCGAAATTTTGTCATAGGGCGCCAAAAAAAAGTCGCTGCGCCTCTAGACTGGGTGGAACGCCGAGGGGGTCTAGATTATTTGATAACACAGTTGTTCATGCAATGTTTATGCCTGACGGCTTGGGAAATGAAGCCAACCGGGACCACGCGTACAACAAACAAGGATTTAGTGACGGCGGCGACGGCGGCGCGGATGACATCACATATGGGACCCAAAGTGGCTTCGAAGAAAGCCGGCCACCCAAGGAGACCAGAGACCATCTAGCGGAGCCACAGCAAAATGGCAATGTTAACGCAACAGTACAGGAGGAATTCACCGTATTGCACAGACTCGCGCCGGAAGAACCGCGTAAAGGCTTGTGTTTGGATGCTGGAGATATAGGGGCTCACTCGGGGAATACAGAAGGGAAGAAACAGGCTGTAAGCGACGACAGCACCGGCACATCGGAGGCGAGTGCAAAGGAGACTGCGAAGAAGCCAAGACAAGACTGGTCTAAGGTCCATACACTGCCTATATGTTGCTTATCTATGTTATCTACGTGTCTACTCTGGGATTTAACATGCGCCGCGGCTCGAAAAAAAAGTCCTATATAGGGGGGTGGGTGGGTGGTCTGAGTGTGATTGCAGCGGAAAAAATATTGTCAGGGGGGCTAGAGGGGTGGTTCACGTCAAAAGCCATGTTTGCCCAAAAAAGGGGCATACACTGACGAAATTTTATCCTTGCTACCCCTTGACGTGATAAGTCAAATATCTATAGAAATGAACTATAGTCCTTCAAACCATCAATCGTAGTCTGGATGGCTGGGCGCCAACCATACACACGACAATAGCTACATACATTGATGTCCGAATTTTCCCAATGGGAAAAAGGAACATCAAGATTTAGGAGAGAGTGGACCCCTTTCGTCAATGCCCTACACGTCGTGTCGATGCAGGACCCATGACTCGTGCTATGTCCCAAACTGTGCGATGGATACATAATCGCCAATTCAAGAACGCTGGACCACTGCGCGTAGTATTTCGTCTGTGTAATCGGTCAGTTGGAAGGCATTCAAATGCATGGCGTTCAATTTCCTGAACTCACCCATGCAAGGACAGCACGACTATCAATCACCAAACCTTCATACACACTGATAGATGGCAAGGAAAGAGCTGCTTTCGCAGCTAGATTTGCTATCGCTGGGTAATCATGCTTTGAGGCATACAGAAGAGCCTGGACAGGATGCATTTTGTATAAAATCCTGTGGTTCATGATCAGTGTCTGGTCAGTGTTTGTCGGAGACAGCTCAAAGATTGCCTGAGAAGAAGGACGTACTCCACCTGCCTGTTGCAGGTTTCCATTGCCGCAAATACCTGGTATTTCTCTGCTGCTTCCGCAAGCTCTAATATCCTCTCTGAGCTCAATTTTCTGAGGTCGGGCTGCTTCTGCGGATACACGAACTGGAAGAGCATGTCTAATGTCTCCGCGCGTTCTGTGAGGTTGACAATCTCATTGGACGACGAGGCTGATGTGCCTTCCGGAGGTGAGAACCCCTCCGAGTGGGATTTGAGATACGGCTGGTTTATTTTGAACAGGACATTATCGCTCGACGCGAACGTCACATCCGCATCATCCGCGCAAACTAAGTACCAGATCATCGACAATTAGCTGGCTGGACGATAACACAAGGCAAGTAGAAGAGAAACGTACAGCGCTCCGATGTGGTATACCCTTCAGTAGCTTTCGTAGGTGTTTCAGACATGGTTTCACTCGTAGATTGGCTTTGACTGTGTGAGTCTGAGCAAAGGGGAAATGCGAGGCGTGGGAATTCTGTCAAATCATGTGGACAATTGTACACGGGGCTGATAGCCACTCACACGCGTCGCGTTTATTGTTCTTTGTTGATCGTTTGCCCTGTACCCATCGATGTCGCATCCTGCCCCTACTGCGCCATCGATCCTCCTTCCTGAAGTGCTTGGCTTCTCTCCCCAGTTGTTATTAGATGATGTCATCAACTCGGCCAACAGTGCCGTCACAGCATCTGTTGACGGAATGGAAATGTTCTTGCTTCGTTGGGCAGATGGGCGCGCGAAGGAGGGTAAGGGCAAGTCGGAAGACGACATAACGCAGGACATCGAGCAGGGCCTTGTCGCTTTTCAGACACTACTCGAGTCACACGTCGACATCGCCTTCGATTTCTTCGAGCTTTGGAGTTTGCGAAACATTTTTGCAGTTCCCGCGGATCTGCCCGTCGTCGTACCACACCACCAGGGACTCGATCTAGAGGCCCCACCAGAGAAGGAGGCAGAGCTTATCGCAGAGATAGATGACCTGCGACGGAAGATTGATAACGTGCGTGCTTTGAGGGCTGCCGGCGCATGTCTTGACGCCCCATTAACGACTTGCCCATCTCGCAGCAACAGAGATTGAAAAGACTTTATATTCGCGCAGCTCGCAAATCACGTCTACAGCTCAAACACTCGCAATCCCAGCTCGAGAAGATCATGTTCCTGCGCTCGCCCCAGCTCCAGATATTAGGCGCTCTCCCAGCATCGCTTACGCAGATGTGCGAAGAAGTCGCATCGCTCCCTCTGCCGGATCCTGCGTCGTTGCAGCAGCCTCTTCCAGATCTCGCAAAACGTCCTTGGGAGACCAGCAAGACGGGCTACTTCCAGTGGGCTGTTGGCCAGTCACTTGCTCACAGCGGAGGCGATGGTGCCCAAGGGGCCTCTGCCGTGTCGAGAGTTGCGGAAGTCGTGCAGGCTGTGGGCACAGCTGATCAGGTCAAATCTGCGTCGCAGCCTTTGAAGCAACCGGAGGGCACAACAAGATGAAATGCTATACGATCTACCCCACGACGGTGCAGGTCCACTCCCCTTCTTGTGCATCGTTTTGCATCGCTGGCACGACCTACGACTCACCGCCGACGTCCTCTGTTCGCTCTTCACCCTGCCAACCCCCCACATTGCACGCGCGGCCTCGGGCACCCTTCACGTCGCCGGCGGCCGTTTCTTGACATCATCGTAGCGACTGTCCTTTGTCTTGCTAATACCAACGTGTTTCCACATTGCAGCATGGATGTTGCATGTACTTATGCAAGATCCCGATTCAGAGCCTCAAGTCATGCTCGAGGCTATTACCGACAGCCTTCGAACAAGCCACTCCAAGGGTTTCCATTTGCGTTTCATTTCATCATCTGCTCCCAAGCCGTTTCGGTGCTGCGCTACGGGAGCTTCAAATGAACTATCCGCTTCGGGGTCCTCATCGTCATGGCTTCCTGCGCTTCGACTTTCTTCCCATGTCACCCATTCTCTCAGGCCACTTTCCTGAGTAAGAACTAGGTCGGACTAAGGATTATTTCCGACAGAACGATTGCTTTCTAGAAACGGCTGAGCGAGCTTTTATCGCTTTTATCGTTCCGTACCCTGCTCCTCCCGCAATTTAGCATTCAGCGCACGAGGCATTAACTTTGTCCCGAGGTGTTTAGCAACAGTAGTTCCTACCGCATCCGCATCCATGCATCGTGTTATTGTTTTTCACCCCCCATTTCCCGCTAGGTGCATTCCCCATCATGATTATTAATCACCGACAACCGTTTCCATCGCTTTCCATTGTACTTATCCAGCTCTACATTCTTAGTTCATTCATCCTGTCAACAAATCACGTGCCCTCATAGGTTGCACTGTCTGGCAGTGTACCGGAGGTGAAAAACCCTCCTCTTCAATTGAACTTGTCGTTGCCGAGCAGGTTTGAGGTGTGCGGGGGGGCACGGCACCGGGTAGCTGTTGCGAATTTGACTTCGCCTGCTCTGTTCCGCACTCTGCACGTTTTCATCAATCCCTTGAGAGGCGCGGACCGACGGGCCTGGGCTCTACGGGCCTCATAAAAGCTGAACCAGTATCGACGTGAGCCCAACAATATTCTCTAACCCACTCTCGAACAAGCGCCAACCCAGATATGCAAACCGAGAAACACAACAACACACCATTCCAGATCCTAGCCGACGATATGGTGCGCTCCATTCCTCCCACACATCACATCACACTCATTGAACGCTCTTTAGACCCCAATTCTTTCAGACATGGGCCAAGCGGCCACCGATTTTTCGAAAGGAATGCAGGCCGCCATGATTGCCCTATACAGCATCCAGGCGGCTTTGATAGCCTACTACTCCACCAGAAACTCGAAGGGACTCATCGAGTCGTTCCAGAATACCAGGAATGGCTTGCGCGCCGACTGGGAGAAATACACCATCTTCTTCAAAGGCTGCCAGGCGTATTCCGAGGACTATGTGGCCCTTTGCCAATACTCCGTGACGCACCGCAGCTCAGAGACCCTTGCATTTGCGAGCGATGTGCTAGACATGGCAAAGGACCTATCACGAGAAACGCGCATTCTGCAATTCAACAACAGCAGGGCCTGCGCTGCGTTGGAAACAGATATACAGCGTCTTCCATCCGACCTGCGGAGGAAACCCTCCCCGACCGTTGTCGGTGAGTCCAACCCATCCGAGACTTTGGCCAATCCGCTCACGAATTTCGTTATTATAGTCAACTTTAACGTGGAGATGAACAACGATAAATTGACTGACTTCATCCAGCATGTCAACAGCCCCACCACGTACGATGGCGTGGAGGCCGTTCGAGAGCTAAACGCAGCTCTGACCACCGTTCGTACCTCATTTCACAATCTTGACTTGTTTTGGACTCGCCAGGTTGCCCTGCTGGTCGACGCATCCAGCCCCAAGTCTACATTCACGGTCACAGCGCCGGACCTGAAGAGCATATCCGAGACGTGGTCGCGCTATCGGGTGGCTTTACAGAGCATCGTTGCAACTTTCTCTACATCTTCTGATGCAGTCAAGGTCGACCCCATCAACGAGTTTGTAAAGGACCAGCGACCACCGAGATCGTTGTGGAGTCGATTCAAGCATGCTCTGTGCATGTAAACGGCGATCAACGGTACGGGGGTTTACTCTCTTTCCATGTGCTGACGGTTGAAAATCGCCCAGAGTATCCACACACCTGCCGGTTCAGGTTTGACGTCCCCCATTGCAAATATCGCGCTGCCAACTTCCACCGCCCATCCCCATTCTTATTCCGTTTTCCGCATTTATATTATCACTGTTATTTCTCGCTATTTTCACGCAGCACAATATATATTACTTATTAGCCTAGATCTTAACCTATATAGACTCATTCATAATTGCCATGGTCAGGCCATGATCATGATCGCGCATTCTACATCATATTACTCTTCTACTACTAACATCATGTTGCTCTTCTACTATTAACATCATGTTGTTCTTATACTTGCCACACCTTATGTACTTTCCTTTCTATGTACTTACCTTTAATATGTAAAACTTCCCCCAGAAGTACCCTCAACGGCGATTCGGCAGGTCAATGGCCGTCTCGTGTTTCGGGTTTCAGTGCAGCCCCATCTGACCCTACCCGGTATATACACGCGCCACCTCTATTATTATGTGAGCTCTCGCTTGTATCTACCTAACCCTTGCCATCTACCCAGTTCTTAGCATCACCATTCACGAATCAAAGGCAATGTCTAATGGTCTACGAAGGTATATCCATGCCGCTCAGAAAGACCTTATTGTGCCATCTATGGTTGGTCTGAGGAGGACGTTTTGCATGATTTCTGGTACGGTCTTGCAAATGATAGTATATACATTATTAGGCGGACAACGAGATAAATAACATTGTTATGCGGTCCCTGTGCAGTTGCTACCACACCACTACTGATGGCGATTTTCGGCGTCAAATATAATATGGCAGGCGGGTCAGGTAGGGCTGTGTTGAAATTCGAAACACGAGACATCCATCGACCTGCCGATTGCAGGAAGAGTTTTACCAACGGAATTTCCGCTGCCACCGCCAGCGGCCCGATGTAGAGTACTATTTCCTCCTCATCGAACCCTGTTTCCGCAACTTGTTCCAGTACGTGTTGTTTATGCATCAGTTGGGCCGTGCTTTACTATCGAGATCGCATAAACTTAGAAGCTTAAATACCAGGTCTAGTATTCAGGTTTCACCAGGGTCTATATACCCAAAATCCATTAAATAATTTTGAAGGCACGGTAAAAATAACGATAAAGTATTAGTTGTACCCTTTGCTACCCTGCGCACACTTGATCTCGATACAACTCATGCAGCGGCCGCGGCGCTGCACGACGAGTTCTTCCCCGAGGGGAAGTCCACTACAGTTGCATAGGTTGTGCCCAAGTCGGTCAAAGAGCCATCGTCGTTCACGTAGTTTCCGGAAAAATCGCCAAAGCCAGCGTAGCGCTCGATGAAAGTCTGCTCCTCCATCCAGGGAAGAACGAAAGAGAGGAAGGACTGTTGTTCTGCCACTGTACCAGAGCCTGCGAACTAGCGAATGAATATGTCAGAGGTGTAGTCGTACGAATATTGAATATTCTCTGACCTCAGTGATCCAAATAGGGTGGTTGGGGAACGTGGTGCTCGCATCCGTGAAGTAACCAGTGAAGTAGCACAAGTTCTGGTCACAGTCAGCGCTCGCCCTCGAAGCAGAATCATGAACAAGACTGGACTCACAACCGCAGTGTCATACCAATGCATGGCAATAGCATCGACCGTGCAACTCGTGCAGTTACCGAGGAACTCCTGAAGCCACTCCACACCTTGGGCGTTGGTTACCGCCGGCCCGACAAGCTTCGCTTTCCCGGCGTAGGGCTCCATGTTGGTCTTCCAGAGTGCAGCAGCAGCAGAGGGCGTAAGGTTCGCCTCGCCTGCATTGTCCGGCTCGTTGAAACCGAGTAGGTGCGTCGCCCCCGCAGCAAGAGCAGCGTCCGCTGCATTGGTCCAGTTCGTGGCGTCAGAGCCCCAACTACATGCGCCATTGGTCAGTTTAGCTCATTTAAAGGACATACTCCACTCGAGGGAACGTACAGCATTGCGGTGAACTCAACACCTTTGTTGAGGGACCCAGTATCTGGGGAGGGACCCGTCTGGGCGTTGACTTGCGCACCCCAGTTGTAAGCCCATGATATGTCGAAGGCGTTCTAAGGAGCAAAAATCAGTGTGGTTGCACGTTAGACGATATGAAAGAAATGTACCGTGTAAGAAGCGGTATTGTATGAGAGGCCCTTCTTGGTGGAGCCCGTGGAGTTGGCAGAGGCTGTAGAGGAGGGAGCAGAGCTTGAGGCCGTGGAGGCGGGGGGAGAGCTCGAGGCCACAGAGGCGGTGACGGAGCTCGAGACTGCGACGGAGCCTGCAGGTGTGGAAGCGGGGACAGAACTTGAGGCCCACGAGGCGGAGACAGATCCCGGACAAGCGTCGGATGGGGCAGCTAAAACACCAGATGCGAGCACGAGTGTGCTGAGGGCAGCTGATACGACCTTCATACTGGATGTAATAAAAAGAGTGGATAAGGCAAGCTATGCACCGGGCAAGGGAAAATGAAACTGGGCAACTGAAATGGCGAAATATACTGGCATCTTCGTATATTATATACAGCCTCAGAAGCTAACCGACATACAGGATCCTACTGGATGACGAATGAGATGGTTGCCTGAGATTCCCCCTGGTGTCCATTCGAGGGGTAACAGAGTGGTGACGGTTGCTAGATGACAATAGCGCTTTAAATTGGATTTTGCTGGCACATAAAACAGGAACATGTAGGAACACTTGTTCGTGATGGGAAAGCAACGCGATCAGCAATAGAGCCCAAAGATGCCCAGACTCAGAGGAACTCCACTCCCTCGTTGAGTACACTGAGGCTTTGGGAAGAGGAACTCGAGCGTGGGAGTTTGACTATCAGGTTCAAGTTTGGCGCACAGTGCAGCAAGCCATGTCAACATCATTGTTTCCTTGGTGTCAATATTAATATCTGCTACACTCTGCTTTTTTAACACTCACAGGAACTTGCAATTGGACCCAGATTGATCCTTCCGCTTATAAAAGCTTTCGCCTAACAATATGCAACTCGACAAGCCATGCTCTTACCATCTCGGCTTGATCTCGGCACTGAGCACTGATTGTTCGCCGGCATCCACTCGACCATATCATACATCACGCTTGACGATTTAGGCTTTGGGACGCTTCAGGAACCAACCGTATAAATACTATATAAACTATAGGAAATATAACGGTAAACTAGCTGCATCACCCTCCACACACTTCTTCTTGATACAGCTTATGCATCACACGCAGAGTTCCAGCCAGTAGGTGGCTGCACCACACTCGCATACGTTGTGCCCAAGTCGGTGAGGGAGCCGTCGTCGTTCACGTACGTTCCTGCAAAGTCACCGAAACCGGCGTAGCGCTCGACGAAGCTCTGCGTCTCCAACCAGGGGAGAACGTAAGAGAGGAATGACTGCTGCTCAGCCACTGTGCCCGAGCCCGCGAACTAACGGATCAAGTCATCAGTAAGCGAGGTGTAAGTGCATAAATGTTGGGCAAGTTCTGACCTCCGTAATCCAGATAGGGTAGTTTGGGAACGTGGTGCTCGCGTCTGTGAAGTAGCCAGTGAAATAGCACAAGTTCTACTTCCAATTAGCGCTCGCTCCTGGAAGATGGAAGGCTAACGAAACTGGACTTACAACTGCAGTATCGTACCAATGCATAGAAATGGCATCGATAGTGCAATCCGTGCAATTCCCCAGGAACTGCTGCAGCCACTGTACACCGCCACCGTTGGTCACTGCCGGCCCTACGAGTTTCGCTTTCCCGGCATAGGGCTCCATGTTGGTCTTCCAGAGCGCGGCAGCAGCAGAGGGCGTAAGGTTCGACTGCCCCCCGTTGTCAGGCTCGTTGAAACCGAGTAGGTGCGTCGATCCAGCAGCGATAGCAGCGTCCGCTGCGGCGGTCCAGTTCGTCGCGTCTGAGCCCCAGCTGCACAGCGGAAAGTTCAGGTGAGTTTAGAGGAAGCCAGAGAGGGAGAAAGGATAATCGAAAGACGTACAGCATGGGAGTGAACTCTACGCCTGCGTTTAGGGATCCCGTGTCCGCTGCCGTGCCCGTATCAGAGTTGATTTCCTCTCCCCAGTTGTACGCCCAAGCGAGGTTAAATGCATTCTGAATTATAACCGTCAGTCTGATTACGCATGGCAGTGTATTTTTTAGGAGAGGCCGACCGTGTAGGAGGCGGTGTTGTAGGAGAGACCCTTCTTGGTGGAGCTGGGGAAGGAGCTCCGAGTCGCAGGCTGGGGGTGAGCGATGACAGTGGATGCGAGCGCGAGCGCGCCTAGGGCAGCTGATATGGCCTTCATGCTGAGTCTTGTGAATCAGAGCAGGCTAAGGTGAAACTGGGGAACTTGAACAGCCAAACACACATGCAAGCATAGGCGGTTATATACGGTCGCAGCCATAATGAGGCACGAGGTCATGTTACAGCGCAACGGTGACGAGAGAGTTGGCTGTAGCCCGAGGTTGCTCTGGATGTGTGCATTCGAGACTCAGATACCGATGCCAATGACAGATGCTAGATGGTGATCATAATTGTACTCGCTGGCACACAAAACAGGAAGAACGCTTCGTCATGATCGGCCGCTTCAAGGTCAGTTGCAAAATTGCCACCTCTCAACTCTCCTTATCCATGTATGCTTGTTGGGAAATCAACGAGATCAGCGACACATCATTGCCTAAAGGCTCATAGAGTCGCTCCGAGGAGTCTCCAGCATCTTGCGCAGAGAGTCAGAGACGCGTGATATCTTCGACGGAGAAGATCATGTGGCCGAAAGGTTATCACATGATCAGCATTCGCTCTTCGTTGCCAATGAATGCTATTCAGTTTGTAGACAGTCCATGGACTTTCCAACGATAAAAGTAAGCGGGGTAACACCGGGATAGAGGTGCTGTGATGTGGCATATGGAACCAGCGACAATTGAGGGTGTTTTTCTGCCACAGTAGATGACGCGAGGAGTCTGCTGGCAAGCCTGCTGGGCGAGGAGAGACAGGGAAACCCAGGGAGAGACTCAGGAAAGTCATCAGTCGCAACCAAACTTGAACTCCAATGAAAATCCCTGAAGACCCGGCAAGTTGGGAGCGAACCAAAATTGCTTAGCGTGCCTAGGTTCAGAGCAAGCCTGCGCTGGCTCGCCAGCGGCCGTACATAGAAGGGGTCTGTGCCAAGGAGGCCGAGTAGGTCAGGATTTGGAATCAGATTTGCACATTGTGTTCAAAATCCTAGCGTTTTCACCGATATTGGCACTAGGTTTCGGTGCAAGCCGCCTTCCACGAGGGAAAACCGTGGATAACGTGGGAAAAAACGTGCCATTTTCGAGCTCCGCTCACCTTCCCACACCCAAGAGAGATTGATCATGTAGGACCAGACTTGTCATTAAGTAGCGCTCATTTTGTTTCTACACATTGTGCCAGGGTGCTGTGCATCCTCGCCGGGCACACGAGGTCAGGGTTTGGCATCGGACATCGGGCTGTGTAACTTGTACCATCGTGATCTGCAGTCAAACCATCACCCTGTCCTGCCGCATGCATGTCTGACCGACGACTGTCCTGGGCTGTTCCACCGAGTTCAACATGTCAAAAGGCCATTTCCAAGCAAAGGTTTAGTACAGCGAAGATTTGTTGTGGTGCTAAGTGAAGAAACATATCATAAGTATTACATCTACTTCGCAACAAGCCCTTTCTAGTACGAAGGTCGCCGGCTCGCCGACACGGAGAAGCGGGCTTGCTCCGAACCTATCTTGGCACAATCCCTCTACCCGCAATGTGCCACGATACACTGTAACTTATCAGACGATGCGGTCCGGACTCCGAATTTAAATCGATTAACATTGTCTGTTTTGATATTTCTGTTGGTTTGGGGCAAGGGGTAGCAGAGATGGCATTAAATAGCCGTATGCCGGGGGTGGAGGGGGGCTGGGTTGCGGTCCAAAGGACCCCAGGCGATTTTTTTTAAGCGCCAAAAAAAGGTCGCTCTGGCGAAAATCAGGCAAATGGCCACTCAATAAATGTTGCTGAGTAGTTTTCTGCTGTCAAGATTATCGTGAGAATAAAACAAAGCTGTGGGCTCAATGCAGCTAAGTGCTCAGTGAAATAACGTAGCTTGAGTACTGCAACTGGAGGAAACCAAACTTGAGCCACCATATGAGCCACGTAATACATTGAAACGATCTCACTTCTGAATCTTTGCACTGCTCCGAAAACTAACACCAGGTGCACAGGTCGATCTGCGCTTAGCCCAGATTTTGACAAGATGAGCGATAAGATTTTATATCAAATAATGTGTCTGTAGCGGGCCCAAATCCGGGATAAATAACATTTGAAAGCGGACCGGAGCATCTGGACAATAGACAGACTTGAAGTCTGTGGCGGCGTCTGTGCACTCAACAGATCGTGATTCAAATGTTATATTTTATCCCGGATCTGGACCCGCTACAGATACATTACTTTATATAAAATCGTAAATTTAAGCGGATAAAACTACTTATCACTCATCTTGTCAAAATCTGGGCTAAGCGCAGATCGACCCGTGCACCTGGTGTAAGCTTTACGCAAGATCAAGGCCGCCACTCGACTCCAGCAATTATGACGGAGATGTGGCCACAACTGCGAGGGGTCACTAACTACCCCTCGCTACTAGTAGTTTACCTCTACCATAGGGAAATCCTCCCCAATGGAGGTTAAACATGATTTTAAAAAACTACCCCTCGCATGGCCTGAGCCATGGCTGTTACTATGCAATCCACTCGAGCCTAAGCTCTAGTATGTGTTAAATAAACATTTCATACGGCGCGAAAATAAAAACCCAACTTTAGGGGGGGGGGGTGGATCAAAATCGAGGAAGGATTAAAAAAATTCAGGTGGGTCCGGCCAAATTTTTGGGAATGACAAAAAATGAGGCATAAGGTGGCAAATTTTTATCTTTGCTACCCCTTGGTTTGGGGTTTAGTTTTCTCAATGATTCACGTGAGGTTGATCATTTATCATGATCGATAATAAAGAGATACCTTTTCAAAAAAATGAAGTTTACATCTTTACAAAATCCTTTAAATTTACCTGGAACCAAACCATACATTTACAGCCTCGCCAGTACTTTTTCCATGCCTCCCGTCAAGACCTCGTTCGTCTCTTGCTCATCATGAGACGCTGCGTAAATCTCATATTTCCTGTCGTGCCATTCCTTCGCGCTGATAGTCTTATCTTCGACGTCTGAAATTCGGAGCGTGTCTTTGGGCCTGAGGAGGAATGCGAGAGAGTACCGGTGAGGGGTCTCGTATTTGCCTGTCGCCCGCACGACACGGTGGAGACATGAATTTAGTTTCTTTCCAGAGAGGAACCGCAGGACATCCCCAACATTAATGATAGCATGGTCGGATCTACATTTTCCGTCAGCGCCACTTCCAAGGGAATCCACCTCTCGGCTTACCTTGGCTCGACAAACTCCCAGTTTCCGGTCTCCGGCGCCACGACTTGTAGACCCCATTCGTGACTGAAGAGGATGGTCAAAGAGCCGATGTCGGTGTGCTTGTTATGCGTTGTGCCGTCTGAAGGGTAACTGAGCATCGCGAGGATCGTGTCCGAGGTTTCATTGGCGCGGTGGTGCCGCTCGAAGCGCGCAGTGTCATCGACATCGAAGACATCGGAAAGTATAGTGAGGATGGTGGTGGTTGCATAGTCGTTGAGGCCGAGGTATCGCTCAAAGAGTTCACGCTGATTTTCTATAGCACGAGGTACCACTCCAGACGGCTGGATCAATTCATCGCGCGCCAGCTGGATTAAATGATAAGCAACGTTGGCGATGAGTTAGATAAATAACAGCGCGCACCGCGAGATGCTCAAAACACTCTTTCGAGCCCTTGTCAACGCCGGTGAAGGTCCCGACAGGTATGAATCTGCATTCAATCCAATCGCATCAGTAATGAAACCTGCTTAAGCGCAAGTAGTTACACTGACCCACGAGTTCGTATATTCCTGTGGTCCTCCATCTTCACGTTGAATGGCTGCGCGAAGTACCCCTTCATGAACTGGAGGACCTTCTCCTTGTCTTCGACTATGCCACGTGCGCGCGTACTACCGCTGAAGTCGAGGTAGAAGAAGCCGTGCGTAGTGCACGCCTTAAGGAGGCGCGCGATCTCGCCGAAATTCCTTTGCTCCAGACGGGCGAAGTCAATGGTGGCGAGGGGGGCGGTGCCTGCACGCTCGTCGGTGTACTCTGCGGCGTTGGTGCGAGACATATCCGGCAGTTTATGTGTAATATGGAAATTGTCGATTGGGTGGTGGATGTGAATGTTGAAATAATGTTGAGATTCCCTGCACCCTTCTTATATGGTTCTCGGTGCGTGCGGTGGTGGACGATGTTGACCCATTTACTGCCCTGAATAGTTCGAGCTTCCATCCGTGCCCATGGATTCCGACCACCGCGCTGCTATGATCGTTTGGGGGTACGTTGCAATCGTGCTTATCCACTTGGAAGTCCCAGGATTTAGCCGAGGAGCATCAAGCCAGCAGTGGGGGGCATTTGCCACATAAACACAGACCAACTGAGTTAACAGCGGCGTCAAGCGGCGCACATGATTCATTGGTGTCATGTACTTTGAGGTGGCGGTGGGAGTCAGTTTAATTAAGCCTCCCTTAAATCAGAGAGGGCCCGTATCTGGTGCGGGCAGATTGTCAATGAAGGGGTGACGGAAGAGTCGATTGGCGCAAGCCACGGTGAAGCTGAAATTGCGCAAGACTCCGCTTGTGTCTTATATAGTGGAAGGCTGAAAAGAACATCGTGAGCCACCTTACATAGATCGTATGCCATGGTCGAAATGAACGGGGCGGCGTTACCCGTGATTCTGTGGATGCAGTATGAAACTTGAAAGGGTATATACCCCCCCCCAGTGTTTGATTGCGCAAATTGGCACGTTGGTGGCAGTAGTACAGACGCTGTTACGTGCTGCAGGGGGTTCTGTGATCAATCACTGGAGCGTTCGGAGTAGTCCCATATTTCGGTCTTCGAAGAAGGTACCCAGCTTGGAGTAAAAGGCCGAGAGCGGATTCAATGCTGCTGCCTGATTCATTAGCTTATCCACCGCTGGAAAATTTGACCGTTGGGGTTAGAGCTGCGCACTAGCCTGTAAGACACTGCTTTAAGTTGGGCTCCTAATTATCGACTGAGGTTTATGCTAAGAAGGCCGGGCCTCCGCAAGTTTGCCCGAGACCGAGGATCTTCAGCGGCACTGAAACAACAGTCAGAATTGTGGATATTTGGTTCCGGTAGATGTTTACCGAAGACAGTGCATACTAAAGCATAGGCAATGTTGACGTTGCGGGCTCAATCAGTTATCATCTTTCGCTGCCTCGAACGCTTTAGCAACGATCATTCGTGATTGCGAAGTGCACTTACCTGACATATGCAGCAGAGACGATCAGTTTTAACAGATCTGTAATGTCTAATCTACGGAAAATTCCCTCAACCTTCTGGGAGAGCTGCGCTGTTGGATCAATTTTTGTCTTGTTCGGTTTTCCCTAATGATTCCGGGAGGCAAGATGTGACCGGATTTCTACGGTGCTGGCCGAAGCTTCAATCGATGCAGGGACGAGGCGATTGGGACCGCAGCATTTCCTGTCAGAGCTGTGCAAACGTGGATAGCATGGTACAGGCGCACACGGTGGTGGTGCTGCGAACTGGGGAACGAGGAAGCCCCGCTGATGTCTCACTTCATATTTCGTCATCTTCTCTGGTTTGGCTCATAATCGCTACTCACCGCCGTGCTCAGGGAGAAAAACACAAGGTAAGGCAATAATCACGTCACTGTCGAACTCGGCCTGAGTCTTGATATAAGATACCGAATAGTACCTCCTCTGGTGGAGACGTCGTCAATCAGTGCCGACCCCCAGCTGTCCCTTGAGCACCCTTGATGTCGATGATGGTGCTGAAAATATGTCAGAAGACACACGAGATGCCGACGGGGGGGATGACACTGACGTTGCTAGCGATGGGCGCGGGGACCAATCTACGAGTCTTCTAATGTTAGCAAGAACACCCAGATGTAGACACAGACGGACCGCATGAACTTTCAAATGATAGAAGTAAGAGGAATAAGCGGGGTAAAACCAAGGTAGATGTGATGTGGACAATTAACGGTGTTTTGCTGTCACTAGAGCTGAGGAAACGGGGAGAGGATGGAGAATGTGAGCCTGCAACACCGGCTGTCCGGTGCCAATGCGGCCCTTCTGCTGGCAAGAGACACTGGACAGAGCCTCAGTGAGAAAGACTCAGGAAAGTCATCGGTCGCAACAGGTCGCCACGGAGAGACCTGACCGTAGACGCCGGTAACCACGGCCCAACTCCGATCTCCGAATTCAAACCAAACATTGTCTGTTTTGCGAACTTGGTTTAGGGTTGGTTTGGGTCTGCTTTCTGAGCGGTTTGAATGGACCCGGTTGATCTTGAAGCTTTATCACGAGTTACAAAACACATACTATGTCAAAAACTGAAGTTTACATCTTAACTAGAACCAAAGCTGAATGAATAAACAACCAGTGAACCACACATTCACCCTCATTCCGCCGACATCTGCCATCTAGCTGTTGCTGTTGCATGAGGAGTTCCAGCCGGAAGGGGGCTGCACAGTCTGAGCATATGTAGTGCCGAGAGCAGTGAGACTACCATCGCTGTTCACATAGTTCCCAGAGAAGTCACCTAGACAATTATAAACTAGCATCAGGCACTGATCTAATAAACAAAGTCAAATATCATACCGAAGCCAGCATAGCGCTGGATGTAGCTCTGAGTCTCCATCCACGGAAGCACGTAGCTGAGGAATGACTGCTGCTGTGCTACGGTTCCCGAGCCAGCAAACTATCCATGTATTAGAAGGCTACAGTCACGGATGGGAATAAAATGACCGACTTCAGTGATCCACATGGGGTACCCGGGGAAAGTCTTGCTGGCGTCCGTGAAATATCCGGTAAAATAGCACCAATTCTAATCCAACCCTTCCTTGTTAGTTTCCCGCAGAAATGCATGCAAAACGGTCATAATGCTCACAGTAGCAGAATCGTACCAGTGCAAAGCTATGGCATCGACCGTGCAGCCCGTGCAGTTTCCGAGGAACTGCTGGAGCCACTGCACGCCGCCACCGTTAGTCACCGCCGGGCCAACTAATTTGACCTTCCCTGCGTAGGGCTGGATGTTGGTCTTCCAGAGGGCAGCAGCAGCAGCAGGCAGGATGTTAGATTGACCGGCGTTGTCGGGCTCATTGAATCTTGCATATAGATCGGATGAGCGAGTTGCAAGGATGTTAAGGTGCAGACTCTCTCACCCCAAAATATGAGTTGCGCCAGCAGCGATGGCGGCATTTGCAGCGGTTGTCCAGCCTGCCGTGTTGGCGCCCCATCTGCGTAGCACAATCCGAGTATGTTAGCAAGTTCCTAGGTGTCTCAGCGGCTAATGCTTACAGCATAGGCGTGAACTCGACCCCTTTGTTCAATGTGCCCGTGTTAGTCGCCGGATTGCTAGCCCAGTTGTAAGCCCACGCCAGGTTGAATGCATTCTACCCATGGATAGAAATATAATGCAGTTAGAATGATATGATTAATGATTAATGAGTGGAGAATTACGGTGTACTGGGCGGTGTTGTAGCTCAGACCTTTCTTCGTGGACGAAGGGAACGCGCGCTTTTGTTCGCCCGAGGAAGGTGCAGCGAAGATAGGAAGGAGGCAAGAAAGGAGCGCAAAAACTTGAATAGACTTCATGGTAAGCACAAAAGTAAGTTTTTCACGGCGGAGAAACCTGATAAACCACGCGGGGATCGTGCATTACTTTATAGTCAACATGGTCGCCTACCTCCGTCATGCATGGCGGTCATCGGGCAGGCAGTCCAGCGGATGGAGGTGATTAGGGGGGGTTAAAAAGATATGCTACGTCGCAGGCACAGGGACAGGCCATCGCCGCCAAGCAAGCTGCATTCGTCAATGCGATATCACAATAGCGCATTTTCCGAGGACAGGGACTTTATGTGCTCTAGCCAAGCGCAGTTCTGAGCATAAACATAAGTCGTCGCCCAAGTTAAACATAGAGTCGGATTAAAAAGTGGGTGCTTGTAACCGAACTTGAGCTGAGTCAAAGTCGTTGATGTGCCACGCTCTGAGTGTCATCGAATATGTCTGGGAAAATGCTGCTCCGTGCGCCGACAGGCATCTAGGCAAGATTCACCCTGGCATTGACACATGACCAGCCAGAAAAAGGACATTTTGACATTACGAGCCAAATTGCCAGCGTTGTGAGTGGTTGGGTGAAGAGAATGATGATCGACCGAAGGCGCCGGTAATTTTTCGGCATCGGGCCTCGGGAGCTCTGTTCGCCTCCTGTCCAGTTTGACACGACAATGACACGACAATGACACGGCCTCCAATGCTATAACCTTGAACACATGATAATTGCCAGCTCAGTGGCAGCTGGCAGCGAGAGAATAGGAGGATCCAGAGATTGTAATTTTCCGCTTTTGCTTCTGTCCATGTAGCATGCCAGCGACAGCTCACTCGAGCTCCGAGATGGCAAGGAACCGGGCGTCCTGTAATCCACCTGCTGACCTTGCCAGCAGCAATCACCATGCACGAAAATGGGTGAATGTCCTAATCAGACAGCTTTTCAAATCCCCTCTAAGTTCAACTCCTCATGTGAACAATTGTTTGATTCCCCTTCATCCTGGATACGTCAAGGCTGGATCACAATTTGCCCATACACGTCAGTGGAGTTCTCATAGGGATAACATATACGGCGTCATTCAAAGACCATCAAGTCCCAGCCATCGTTGTTCATAAATTCGGTATAAATTACCCGATAATACAAGGTATACAGTGCATATACGCACGACGACATCCGGCCATTACAGTTAGAAAGTGGAGATAGATCACAGATATGATCTTTCACCATCCTCCATTAAATAACCCCTCTTATCCCAAGCAGCCGTAGCTTCCCCCTTCCGACTATCTGCTCTCCTCCAGACAAACCCCGGTAGAAGCTGCACCTCCCGCAAGTTCGGGCAATACCTGTCCCAAGAGCCCACAGACCCTTGCAGCTCGCGCTCCGCTTCTTCTTCGGTGAACGGCGGCGATCTTTCTACGCTATTTTCAGCATGTTTGGGATTCAAGAGGGTGGCTGCCGATTTCATGGCAGGAGAGTATAGGTGCAGGGTATTCAGGTGGGGCAGGAGCGCCGCAAAATGCGGGCCAATCGCCAGCACCGTATCCTATGAACCAAACGCACAGTGCGAGTCAATACAATGCCAATTGAATTTAAATTGATACTACGAACCTCGGATATGCAGCGCTTGTAGTATATCACATGGAACTTGCGCAGCTCGGGGAAGAGATTTACCACAGCGTGAATAATCTCATCGTCCCAAGAGGGAATGGTGATGGACAGCTCACGAATGCTCGATTGGCATTGAGCGAGCGTCTGGAGAGATTTAATCCATTCCCATAGATCTGGGCCTGTTTCTAGATCCACTAATTCGATTTTAGAAACAGATCTTCCACGAGCAAATGATGATGCTGCCAGTAGGGGGCCCTTGTAGGACTGCAGGGCGGGCGCGATGTGGTCGGGAAGAGAAATCGTGGGCATGAAACCCCCAATGGTAATGTGGCGGATCTCGGGACACATCTTGAGAAATTCGATGAAGTAGTAGGTATTTTCCGAGAAATCGAGCATGTTTGCAGGCCAAAACCGCTTTTCCGGCATGTGAAAATGGATGGATCTCAGCTCGGGTGGGACGGTGTGTCCGCCCCCGCCCGGCAGCTTCTTCGTGAACATCCGGAATGCGCAGGCGCTCATATCGCAGTGGAGAGTGCGCAATTTAAGGGCGGTTGCGATCAAGAGCGGATGGGGCGCGGTGCGGTGTACATCGATATCAAGAAGTGTGAGCTCGGTGATGGGCATAAGGCTGAGGTCGTACTGAGGCGGCTTGGATTCAGACGTGATAGAGCATGTTTCGAGGGAGAGGATACGCAGAGTCGGGAGGGCTTCGAGGATGGCATAAAAGTTTCCTGGAAGTATGGCATGTTTGAAGGCAAGGCTGCTGAGCGACGTGAACGCCGCGACTTGCTGGGTCATGACGCGGTACAAATACGACGAGGCAGCCCGCTGAATCTTGTGTCGGACAAGCCGATGCGCCTCGTGGGGGGCTACCATAGCCGCGATGCTCGCCATCATTTGAGCGTATGAAGGCATCTGTACGTGCCTTCTGAGCGATCCGTCAAGTTCAACTACGTCTGCGGCCACGACGTGGTCTCGGCGTTCCTGGCATAGACCGATAACCAAAGAGCGGGGGACATCTTCGAAGGCTGGTCGAGCATTCCACAGTGGAAGCGAGTGTAAATACAACAGCGGATCCGTCCATACAACGTCCCGGTAGAGAAGGCGCAGTGCAAGATCGTGAAACTTGTGAGAGGCTTGCACTACGTGGATAAGATCACCCCGGTGTAGACCACAGAATATCTCCAGTAGCAGTTCGTTAGGGAAAGGCTTGAAGGAGGCACCAACGGCGGGCATGGTGGCGCGAATTGCAGAGTTGTGGCGAGGAGACCTCTTTTCGGTAATCGGTCGATGGTCCTGTTGTGCTCGAGCTGTGGCCGGGCATACGGAGGATAGTAAGGATACCTAGAGATTATAGCCATTTTATGGGCGGGTAACTCACATATAACTAGAGATTGATAGGGTTGATATAGCGGAAGCAAGATCAAGGCCACCTGAGGCCAAACGGATATGATGGGACGTTGTTTGTTCTTATTTACGCTTGCACCACAGTGTCAGCCACCCAGTGGGTCACAACAAAATAATGTGCTCTTGTCACAGAATCAGAGATTTATTGTGCCGTAACATTGGGTCATTATTGAATGATTATGTTGACTTCAATTGTGATCAGGCGAATGCTGGGGATTTGTAAGTGTTAAATATGTGTTGCATTGCGTTTCAAGGTCCGAAAAAGCGTGCTGGGCCTGGGATTCGAACCGTCACCTTCGGTGCACGTGCGCGTGCGCGTGGACGACATCCATTTTAGGGTAGCCATCGCCGATCAACCAGAAATTTCAAGCCTCGAAGACGTCAAATCGCACTCCTCAAGCACCCTCGCCATGTCGGTACGTTACATTTCCATTTCCCCGTTGATTCTGGTGCTATTCGGAGAGAAACTGGAGAGAAAGAGCGACTGGATAGGCTGGATTGGAGGCAGAACGGCTGGATGGCGTGTTGATCAGGCGGATGGAGGGCTGCTGGGAATCATCCTGCTTGGAACTCGGGGCCCAGGATCTCTGGACGGATGGATTCTGCCTCTTGCTGTGAATGATCTGGAGAGAATGAAATGCTGATCGGTCTACTTTTCAGTCAGCAGACTCCACTTTCAAGCGATTCGTCGAGGTCGGACGAGGTGCGTTGTCTTCTTTCCAAACGGCCCTAGGAATATTTACTAATATGTATTCCTTGAATTTGCAGTTGTCCTCCTCAAAGCCGGTCCCTTCGAGGGCAAAGTTGCCGTGATCGCTGAGATCATCGACCACCGCCGCGTACGTGCCTTCACCTTGCCCACCCCCTCCTCATCCTGCATCCGACACCTCTCAACACCACCTACCATTCACTGACACCCTCTACAGGCCATCATCGAGGGCCCAACAACCTCTGTCCCCCGGCAATCTTACCCCTACCGTCACCTCACCCTCACCCCCTTCACCCTCACCAAGCTCCCCCGTGCCGCTTCCTCAGGTGTCATCAAAAAGCAGCTCGAGAAGGAGGGCACCATCGAGAAGTGGGAAAAGTCCAGCTGGGCACAGACGCGCAAGCGGGTCGCGGCGCGCAGGGCGCTCAGCGACTTTGAGCGGTTCGGCGTGATGATGGCGAAGAAGGCACGGAGAGATATCGTCAGGAAGTCGGTGAAGGCGGCGAAGAAGGCATAAGCGCTAGCCCGAGGAAGTCGATGTGCTGTAGTTTGTATGGGGTCCACGCGTTATGCCCTGCCTATTTCCTTATCCATTATGAAGGACATGCGCTATGCTTCACTGTATCAACTGAGTATTTGGGGCATCTCAGTTCCGAGGAGGGCATTGTCAATGTCCCTTCGAGTGCGACCATGAATACAGCCACGAATATGCGTATCTTGGGCGAGGTTGGGTTGACTTTGAACACTGGCACCAAAAATAAACCTCACCTCACCTCACCGCCACCGCCACCGCTTGAACATGAAACACACACTTGCTCGCAAAAAAAACGCATTTGAAATCGGTTTGTGAACTGTTACAACGGTCCATCATGCTTCCCCGGCTGCCTGCTCTGCTATCTTAGCAAGCTCCTTTGGAACCATTCCCTCGTATAGCCACTGTCAAGAAACTGCCGCATCCTGCCTATATTGCGCCTTCCTTCTCCAGCTGTAGACTCACAAAAGTCGAAATACACGACGTACTAGTTATTGTACGGTGTTCCGAGCTTCGAGTTGCCCACCCAGGAGGCGTGGACGATGTTCTTGTCCGCACTCTCGGTAATGTCGTGTATCATGATCTATGAGATTGAGATATGATCTGAAAGGTTTTGTTTGAATCCACGGCTTTTCATCAACTTGTATGTCGAATCGAAACCCATCTTGGACTTTTCGAAAACAGGGCTCATTTCGCGGATGTGCGCCTCGTATTCCTTCTTGTTCTTCTGCAGACTTCCGAGCGAGGCAAGGAGAGTCTGCTGCACCGCCGTCTCGTCGAAGGGGTCCATGATGCGCGGGACATCCCAGTTATCTAGGCCATCAAGCCCCCCTTAGAACACGAGTGCGTTGTCGGAGGCACCGGAGCCAGGTGTGTAGGGCATGTGGGGACGTTGGGGATTGTGATGTGCGCAAGGTGCGCGTTAGAAACTGACACATGTACGGTGGCTCGTCGTTCTCGTTGCTTCTTCTAACGTCGAGAGCTCGGCGGGCAGTAACTGATCCAGATGAGGCCGATTGGTTGTTGGTTTTATAATGGACGCCACACACCGCCATCCAACCGCCATTGATGACCTCCAGAATGCCTGAAACGCCAAACCGTCTATTTGGCCGAGCTCACAAACACGCGCCAAGTGAACAGCGTTACAGCCATGGCTTCGAGTTGGACCATGGATAAATAGTGTATTGGGCGGGTCCGATATCTATGATTGACGCGTGGGCCCTAAAAGACGGAAGCAAGTGTAACCTGTTATAACACAATATCACGATTAGTTCCTGCTCTTCGCCCCCGCTTTAACCAACGCCTCCCTCTCCAGTCTTCCCTTCTCCGCCTCCGCCTCCAGCTCCCGACCCACCGCCTCACCCCACGCATACGCACCGCCCGAGTCTAGCGCATGCCCGAGCCGCGCTGCGGCCCCGTCCCACGTCCACGGTTCTACTTCCTCTGTTGGTCGGTCTTTCGATGCAGTAGGTGAGGCCGATGGGGGAGAGGAAGGTTCGGCAGGCGAGTCAGGAGACAGCTGCCGATTGATGCGTACTGACAGCCAGGAAAGCTTGGTGGCTACCCAGTAGCGCATGTGTCTTGAGAATTCTTCCATCTGTGAACAAGCCGGGCGAGGTGTGAGTGTTAGTTTAGTAATGAATTCGATATTGGAATTGGTGAGAATGGAGGGATGGAAAAACTCGAGGTGCGCTATTGTCCGCATAGGATGTAAAACGATATGCCTAGGCAGGCATGACGAGAGTCCGCATGCACAATGCTCCAATGAAGATATCGGACAGCCAAGCGCAGCTTCGAGGCCAGATACGTAGAGTGATTATCTGTGACCAGTGCATAACAAGGTCAACATATCCCGAGAAAGGGAACAAGGGAAGAGCACGGAAAATGCAAGAACAAGAACAAGAACAAGAACACGCACATTGTCTACCTCCAAATGGGTCCTCACACCCCACACAGCAACTGTGGCAGTCGCAAAGACAATGAGTGTCGCAGTACCAAACGCACCCGCAGCGCGTAAGCCGTCAAAAGAGCCTCCGTCGTTTGCTGACCCCTCTGATCCGTCCCCATCCTCTTCCTCCAAGGTCTTCGGCAGAGCGGTGCCAACAGCAGGGCGGACGCCCACGCTCGCAAGTGACGTCCCACTATCGCCGGTAACGACGCGTCGTCGCGGGGGCGGCCATTGCACTTCGGGTTTGCGCTCGCTCGCGCTCGTAGTTGCTGTCTTTGGCACATTCCCGAGAGGCGTGAAACGTGCCTCTAAGGGCACCCTCCGCGGAGGAAGTGCTTGCACCCTCAGCAGCGCACTGGCGCGCTGTTTGCGCATGAGGTAGATGGGCCCGGCCAGCGCAGCTGTGGTCACCGCTAACTATAAGATAATTTAACTCAGGATATGAAACAGATGGCAAAATGGAATGGGAAGCGTACCAGAGTGAGGGGAAGCCATTGTGGTACTTCATCCTTGGGATGAGAACGGCGGCGGGTAGGGGGTCCTAACGGGTGTGAGGGGGACGGTGTCGCGGTTTGCATTTGGAAAAGCGATCGCGCGTTTCGGTTTCTCTTGCGCGACGGGCCGCGGGATGCGATCAAGCGGATCCGCTTCGTCTCTTCCAACTTGAACTTCAACCATGCACTTGGATCCTCCTGCCGACAGACTGTTTATTCCGTGAAATATGCGTCGTTCCTAATGATGACTAGATATGCATGAAATGTGACTCAAGTAAGCACTTTTTAAAACCTAATGGGTATGACACTCATCGTTGGAACTTGGCGTATCGTGCACAGCGATATATTCAAATAGATATAACAAGCACTCGTAGCAGAGGATGAATTCGTATAAACCATACTTTGAACGGCGTATGTGCTACAGAGAATACAACTTTCAATCAACTTACAGTGTGCGCGGCAGAGCCTGCTGCCGCGTAAGTCGAATGGCGAATATCAATGTTAATTCTTGGGGAGCGAACGAAATGATTGCAAGTGAGTGGTGCTGTCACCTCGTCTTGAGCAGTTCCCCCAATTGAATTGTGGACAAGCAGCACCATTTCAAGGTATGTATGTAAACACAATGCAGTTGGGACCATATAATAATATACATTCAACTAAAATGGCACCTCTAACTTTTTCCTAGCCAAACCACCTCGGATGAAACTCATAATGGTTTCTGGCACTGTTCCCAACCTAAACCATGGACAAAATCGTCTAGCAACAGCCGCACTGCGCCGGGAGCCATAACAGCAGTGTTGCTTGGCCGCCAAAGCCCTTGGCGGTGCCATGGGGGAACCCAAAACAGCAACCGCGAAGGTATTGCAGTCAAAATCCAGCCATTTTCGAGTACTGAATCGTCTCTAAGTACAGCAGACGTATTATCACTGCCAATAATTTAGGCGGATTAGCATGGGAGACATGACATTGTGACGTACCTCTCATTTACAGCTGCACCCCCTTTACCTTTGATATCCCAGACGCGAATTGTCTTGTCGGAAGAGCCCGAGACGACGAGTTTCCCGTCCGGAGAGTATGCGACAGACGAGACAGGCCCACTGTGCCCTTCAAATGGCAACCACACGGCCTTGCCCGTCTCCGCATCCCACACGCGAACCGTGCTATCGTCAGAGCCAGAGACAATGTATTTCCCGTCTGGTGAGTATGCCACGGACTCGACACTTGCACTGTGCCCTTCAAATGACGGTCCCACGGCCGCACCCGTCTCCGCATCCCAGACGCGAACTGTCAAACGGGGCGGTTAGCGAGTGTCACGTGGAGTGTATATGGATAGCCGGGAAGGCAAACGCGGTTCTGTCACGGGACAGAGAGTTTTCATAGACCACTTCATGGCTAGAAATGACGCAAAGTTTAATCCACCGAAGGTAGTGCCCGGTCCGGCCGCGCAGTCTGTAAACTTCCCGTGTCATTTTCACAGGCCAGCCAGCGTATGAGTGGCTCCTGCGCTTTGTGTAGTAGAGCCCGAGACTGCTGTTGTGTCAAGCGCAGACCCTACGTTTCTGCCCGCTCCGGCACCCCAGTGGTAAACTTCCCGTGTCACGAACACAAAGAAGGCACCGTATGAGCGGCCTACCCTTTGTGTAGCAGAGCCCGAGAACCCTGTCCTGTCAGGCGTACACCCTACGCCTCTGCCCGTTCCGGTACCCCAGTAAACTTCCCGTGTCGTCGTGATAGCTAAGGCAGCGTATGAGTGGTCTGCCCTTCGTGTAGTAGAGCCCGAGACGTCTGTTCTGTTAAGCGCAGACCCTACGCCTCTGCCCGCTCCGGCACCCCAGCGGTAAATTTCCCGTGTCGGCAAGATAGATAAGGCACCGTATGAGCGGTCTGCCCTTTGTGTAGCAGAGCCCGAGAAAGCTGTCCTGGCAAGCGCAGACCCTACGCCTCTGCCCGCTCCGGCACCCCCGCGGTAAACTTCCCGTGTCGGCGTGCATAGCTCAGGCACCGTATGAGCGGTTTGCCCTTTGTGTAGCAGAGCCCGAGACTTCTGTTGTGGCAAGCGCAGACCCTACGCCTCTGCCCGCTCCGGCACCCTCGCGGTAAACTTCCCGTATCACGTGCACAGCTCAGGCACCGCATGAGCGGTTTGCCCTTTGTGTAACAGAGCCCGAGACTTCTATTGTACCAAGCGCACACCCTACACTTCTGCCCGTTCCGGCACCCCCGCGGTAAACTTCCCGTGTCCCCTCTACAAGCCAGGCACCGTATGAGCGGTCTGCCTTTTGTGTAACAGAGCCCGAGGTGTCTATTGTGTCAAGCGCAGACCCTACGTCTCTGCCCGTTCCGGCAGTCCAGCGGTAAACTTCCCGTGTCACTAACACAACGAAGACGCCGTATGAGCGGCCTGCCCTTTATGTAGTAGAGCCCGAGAACCCTGTACTGTCAAGCGCAGACCCTACGCTTCTGCCCGTTCCGGCACCCCCGCGGTAAACTTCCCTTGTCCCCTTCACAGTTCAGGCACCGTATGAGCGGTCTGCCCTTTGTGTAACAGAGCCCGAGGTATCTACTGTGCCAAGCGCACACCCTACGCCTCTGCCCACTCCGGCACCCCCGCCGTAAACTTCCGGTATCACGTTCACAACCCAGGCACCGGATGAGCGGTCTGCCCTTTGTGTAACAGAGTCCGAGGTTGCTATTGTGCCAAGCGCACACCCTACGCCTCTGCCCGCTCCGACACCCCAGCGGTAAACTTCCCGTGTCACCAAGACAACGAAGACAGCGTATGAGCGGCCTACTCTTTGTGTAGTAGAGCCCGAGAACCCTGTT
>KV417655.1:159530-169596 GCA_001630335.1 Athelia psychrophila
TGATAGTACAAAAAGGGCAGTCTTGGCGTAAGGGTGGATCTTTGTATTCGGAATGAATGTTCAGCACTTGCTATCGTCAGGGTGAAAGGTCGCACCTCAGATATCTTATCAGTTAGCTGCATGAAAAGTTCGATTTTGTTGAGTAATGAGTCCCATGTATCACTAACAGACTTGATACCATCTGCTGCTTGATCCATGATACCAGTCACCGTTTCAGCCGCTTCAACCGTTCCAAACAAGCGCAATGCACAAGCGCCCATCCACGCCAAGCTCCCACCAGAGGGTCAGATTCCAAAACCAACTAATAAGAATCGTCAATGATCTTCATTAAATCGGGAATAGAGCCGTCACGATCACGATGTGCGATGAAGATCGTGTCAAACAACGTGAAAATCATGATCTCAAAGCAGGTGATTGACTGGCAGATCATTGCAAAAATTAATATTACAAAAAAAGCACATTAGGTGTAAGGCTAGAACTTCATATACGGAGTGAATGTTCACGATTAACTGTCGACTGGACAAAAAGCTGCACCGAAGTTACCTTACCAGTTAGAAGTATTTAAACTACGACATTGTAAGACAGGAAGGCCTATGTACCTCGAACCGAACAGATGCCAACAATTCAAAAATCGATGACACAGCCTAAGCGACGAACAGAATCCTCGGGATTGAGCATAAGCGCTGTCGCACTTCAGACATGACGCAATCAGCTGACATATAGTCACCGTCAACTTTAGGAGCAAGAAAAACTAATTCAAACGTGATGCTGTAGAATCGAAACCACAAACAACATCGACGGGATCTGTAAATTCCATGATAGAGACCAACTTTTCAATCTACGCGGCCAATGCCAAATTGAAAGATGTCACCGCAATTCCGGCATAGCAGTTGATTCTGTGACAAACCTCCGCCTTAGCAGGTAAAACAAGAACAGCGTCATTTGCCTCCTGCAGCAATGATAAGATCGGGTTGATTGATAATGTTTGCATCTCCTCACCACCAAGCGGAACAGCTGCTAAGAGCAACCACAAGGTTCCGGGTAAAGTTCCGTCAGCGAGAGGTAACGTGTACATTGATAATCAAGACGCACCACGACTAATCCCACTCGAAAGAGGATCATAAGTAACCTTGAACCCAGAGAATGATCTTTCTGCCCCGAGCCTCATGTAACCCAATTTTTTCAATAGCCACTTTGAATATGGTCGCCCGCCGCAAGTTTATTTATGGACCCAAATTTTGATTAGATTCGAAACCGGATTTAAAAGTTGAAACTTGAATCTACAAGGGCGCTTGCCCCCTTAAGATTTCCGGCACGCTGGACACTGCCTCAAAGAAAGAAATTGACTGACAAGAGCTGGAAGCTACCCTTTCCGGGGGTTTTGTAGGAAAATGAGCCAGTGGATATTATAGGCTATAAGGATTGCAATAAAACTCTATGAGCTCTTGCTAAGTTGCTTTTGGGATGAGCGGGTATTGCTCGCCTGGATGCATCGGTTAAGAAGGAATGAGGAGCCAATGAGCCTCCTCGAGATTTTGTCGGATGTCTTTTCGACCGTTTTTTACCTACAAACGTCTAGTAATCAATCTTCTTGACGGCGCTGCCTCTACTCCGTCTTCTTCGTTACTGCTGGTCTTTGACAGTGCTGGGATCGATATGGTGTTGGACAACAATGATGGTCAGTTGCAGCGCTCAAGGCATCTCCCAAGAATGTGTTAGGACTGACTCGCTCTTTAGATCTTTATGGTGACTCGCAGGTCCCATCCTGCCTCCTAACCCGCGTGTGGTCCTATCGCCGACATGGCTTTCTCATTGGCTAAAAATGGGGTCAGTCACATATTCCGCCTTTCTTATGTCCCCTTGTGTTGCGCGCTGACGGTACATCTCGCAGGACCGGTGCGTCCCGGAACTAGTGCATGCAACCAGTGCTGGGACATTGGGCGGGTTTGCGTTTCACTGCGGGCATTGGCCCCTGTTTCCACAGAAAACATTGTGAAAAACATTGTGAAGAGAGGGACAATGTTCTTGATCCGATGTTTCTGTATCGAAAATTTGGAGGATTTGGGCCAATTTTGGCAATGTCTCGGGCGAAATCATTGTAAGATAACATTGTCCCTCTGTTTCAAATGTTTTTCACAATGTTTTCTACGGAAATAGTAATCAATGCCCGCAGTGTTTCCAGGTATTACAGGGCCACCATTCTGCTTCACACGCACTAATCGCTAATGATTTTGCCAGTACGATCTCGCGTCATAGACCAAGCTCAAACTGCGCGCGATTGGAGGCGTTCGGGCCATGCGGTCTTTGCCATTGAAGCATTCCGTCAAAGTCAATGGGGTCTCGGTTGAGAAGACACCCTGTTTCTTGCAACGGACGCCAACCCCCACCGGGATCGTCGCGGGTGCGTATGGCTGGAGCCTTGCTGCAGCCTCATTTCGCTCTTCGCTGACGTTATCGTCTCCTAGATCGCGACGAAGACTGCGCGCGGCGACATCAACATCACCACTCGTGTGCAAATTGCCACTGTCGGCGCAGCGCCGTTCTTCCAGCGCACAGCGGTCCTGCACGCTGTCACCAACGCCATTTGTGTTCTGGAGCTAGGTGCGTTTCTCATTTCTTACATCCCCGACATTGTTCGACCATCACCGTCTAACGAGCTGCCGTAGACGGCACTTCCCGACAGAAGATTCAGGGCGGGAACTTGCCTCGAGCCAAAATACGAGCGTAGCATTTGCGATCCGGACGTGCTCGTTCTGAGAGGATGACTCGATTGTTCTGTGCATCGACACCGAACATAGCAAGATTAGGTGGAAGGACATGTTCCCCATGGGCGACAAGGTACGCGTATACGCGGAATGAGAGGGGTCAGTTATTTATGGATGCTCTAGTTTTTGCGCCATACAGCAAGGCCACCCATTCAAGTTGGCCGTCCTTGCCAAGGATATCCGCCGTGTGGCCTTGGCGAACGTCGATGCGGTGCGCCTACTGCTCCCCCGTTCTCCATCTTACGCTGTTGACAAGATCATACTTAGGGATCTGCTGGCCCTATTCCTAGCCAATCGCTTGGGTCCACATATAACACCCTGTTCACCCTTCTCTTAATGTCATTCAGCAACACCGCGGCATCGCTCATCGCGCTCATCAAGCGCGTTCTCCAAGCGATATGCCTTCCTCGCCATAACCGCCTTCGAGGCTTATCCTCGCTCCAACCCCGCTGGGACCAGCTGCAGCAGCACTGCACTACCGATGTCCGCAACAACGAATTGAAGGACGGGCTGAACGCGCTTAGGGGTATCTGCTTGCGAAGCGGTGATCGCGGATGTGCAGATGGGTGCTATGGTGTCGTAGGGAAGATGGGCGATACGACGAATCCGGCGGATTTCGTCCCAACGGTATGATCTCTTCATCACTCATTGCCAGTTCCTCGGCTGATAATGGACCTAGGAATGGTCTTGTCAAAAGAGTACGAGACAATGTGTTTGTCATCCGGCGAGTATGCGACAGAAGAGACAGCCTTACTGTGCCCTTCAAGTGGAGACCCCACGGCCACGCCCGTTTTTGCATCCTAGATGCGAATAATGATTATTCGCATCTGGGATGCAAAAACGAATACCATTTTGATGGCTCGAGACAATGTGTTTCCCGTCCGGTGAGTATGCTACGCACCAGGCGGACCCACTGTGCCCTTCAAATGTCTGAAGAGCCGCTGGCCAGTGACGCAAGCTTCCTGATTTGAAACACAATAAAGATGGATACTTAGGCAGATATTGTTGAGATATGATGGACTGTCTTGGCGCAAAAGGAAGAGCCGATAGGTATATGTGAGGTGCACTGTGAGCGATTGGCGGGGCAAATGATTGAACGAATCGAATAGCGTCTCGCGCAAATGCTTCAAGATCCCGGTTGTGACTGTGAAGGAGCGAATGTTAGAGCTATTGTCATATTATCCTCGAGATGAAAACTGACCGAAACCCAGGATTGAATCAAAGTAAGACATCTTGTTTCCGTATCCACATACTTGAGTAAGCTCAGCACTTCCAGCCAGTGGAGAAAATGTTCGTCCAAAAGCTCTCGGACGTCAGCCAGGAGCTTCTCGGTGTATGGCGTGCGATATAGATGATCGCCCAAAAAACGACTGGCATAGGACAGCAGAGGGCTGATGCACTTGGTAACACGACAGACAGGTCTGGCAGAGCGGCGTTTGGCATGTGGGAAGATGACAGTTTACATATGTTGCATGTGAGCTCGGAGTTCATGATCCTCAGGCAGGGCCCTGTCAAATACTGATCTTGCTGCTGGGGTCGATGTGGTATTTCAGACTGCGGTCTTTGTTGAGAAGAAAGTCGAAGAATAAAGTATGGAGTGCGTGAATGGGAGTGTCCATAGCGAGGGTACCACTCAACAATGTAGCCAAGAGGTGAGAGAATTAGCTCCACACGATTGCAATGGACACGATTGCTGGTAATGCTTTCAAAAATGTAACATGCGGCCTCCGTACATCTGCAAGAATTTCATAATGACATCTCTGCGACGCCTGTAGGCTCAGCAAGTTGGGGCGCAACTTTGCGGAGGCTTCTCATACCCGCTTGAAGTTGAGGTAGCTCTCTTTCCAACCAACTTCCACCATCCATCTATAAGCTTGAATCCTCGAGCTGCCCATGGACCGGTTGTTCCGTGAAGTATGCATTGCTACTAATGACTAGATAACTATGGATCGTTATTCTTTCAAGTAAGCCCCTAATTTAACCTGCTGTGTTTGATACTCATCGTCTGCCTATCGTTCACAGCGATTGGCCAGAATACACAAATGCATGTAACGAGCACTCTAAGCAAATGATTAATTTGAGTTGCATATCGAACGGCGTATGGGTTACAGTGAATACGGCTTTCATGCCGCAAAGAGAACATCATAATGGGGCCTGCAGCTGGCACTGTTCCCAATCTACTCCGTGGACAAAAGTTCCAAGCTCCAGGCGCATTGAACCAGGAGCGATGACCGCAGTGTTTCTCGGCCACCAAAGTCCTTGGCGATGCCATGGGGGAACCCAAAATAGCAACCGCGAACTTGAAGATGTTGGGGTCAAAATCCAGCCATTTTCGAGTTTCGAATTGTCTCTGAACACGGCAGATGTGATATCACTGGCAATGATTTAAGTGGATTAGCATAGGCGACGTGACATTGTGACATACCTCTCATCTACAGTTGCCCCCCCTTTGCCATTGGTATCCCAGACGCGAACCGTCTTATCATGAGAGGCCGAGTCGATGTGTTTCCCGTCTGGCGAGAATGCCACACATCGGATGACCTCACTGTGCCCTTCAAGCAGTGATCCGACCGCCTCACCCGTCTCCGCATTCTCCGCATTCCAGATGCGAATTGTGTTGTCCCAAGAGCCAGAGACGACATGTTTCCCGTCCGGAGAGTGTGCAACGGACGAAACCCTGTCATTGTGCCCTTCAAATGGCGGCCCCACGGCCTTGCCCGTCTCCACATCCCAGACGCGGATGGTGTTGTCATCAGAACCCGAGACGATGTGCTTCCCGTCCGGCGAGTATGTGACGGAATTGACACTCCCAGTGTGTCCTTCAAATGGCGAACTCACAGCCCCGCCCGTCTCCGCATCCCAGACGCGAATTGTGTTGTCTGCAGAACCCGAGACGATGTGTTTCCCGTCCGGCGAGTATACCACAGAAAAAATCAACCAACTGTCTACTCCAAACGGAAACCCCACGGCCTCGCCCTTCTCCATATTCCAGACACGAGTTGTATTGTCCCAAGAGCTCGAGACGATGTATTTCCCGTCTGGCGAGTATGCGACAGCAAAGACATCCGCACTATGGCCTGTAAATGGCAATCCCACAGCCTCACGGGCCGTTTCTGCATCCCAGAGTCCCAGACGCGAACTGTGTTATCGGCAGAGCCCGTGACGATGTGTTTCCCGTCCGGCGAGTATGCCACGGAAAGGATATCCTCACTGTGCCCTTCAAATGGTGATCTCACGGCTTCACCCGTCTCCGTATCCCAGACGCAAACTGTGTTGTCCTCAGAGCCCGAGACGATGTGTTTCCCGTCAGGCGAGTATGCCACGAACGTGACACCCTTACTGTGCCCTTCAAATGGCGGCCCCACCGCCTCACCCGCCTCCGAATTCCAGGAATGGTCTTGTCAAAAGAGCACGAGACAATGTGTTTGCCATCCGGCGAGTATGCGACAGAAGAGACAGCCTTACTGTGCCCTTCAAGTGGAGACCCCACGGCCACGCCCGTTTTTGCATCCTAGATGCGAATAATGATTATTCGCATCTGGGATGCAAAAACGAATACCATTTTGATGGCTCGAGACAATGTGTTTCCCGTCCGGTGAGTATGCTACGCACCAGGCGGACCCACTGTGCCCTTCAAATGTCTGAAGAGCCGCTGGCCAGTGACGCAAGCTTCCTGATTTGAAACACAATAAAGATGGATACTTAGGCAGATATTGTTGAGATATGATGGACTGTCTTGGCGCAAAAGGAAGAGCCGATAGGTATATGTGAGGTGCACTGTGAGCGATTGGCGGGGCAAATGATTGAACGAATCGAATAGCGTCTCGCGCAAATGCTTCAAGATCCCGGTTGTGACTGTGAAGGAGCGAATGTTAGAGCTATTGTCATATTATCCTCGAGATGAAAACTGACCGAAACCCAGGATTGAATCAAAGTAAGACATCTTGTTTCCGTATCCACATACTTGAGTAAGCTCAGCACTTCCAGCCAGTGGAGAAAATGTTCGTCCAAAAGCTCTCGGACGTCAGCCAGGAGCTTCTCGGTGTATGGCGTGCGATATAGATGATCGCCCAAAAAACGACTGGCATAGGACAGCAGAGGGCTGATGCACTTGGTAACACGACCAGACAGGTCTGGCAGAGCGGCGTTTGGCATGTGGGAAGATGACAGTTTACATATGTTGAATGTGAGCTCGGAGTTCATGATCCTCAGGCAGGGCCCTGTCAAATACTGATCTTGCTGCTGCGGGTCGATGTGGTATTTCAGACTGCGGTCTTTGTTGATAAGAAAGTCGAAGAATGATGTATGGAGTGCGTGAATGGGAGTGTCCATGTCGTTTGTACCACTCAACAGTGTGCTATCACTGAGTTGAAACTTGAAATGCGCAAGTACTTGATATCTTTGCCTTCACGATTGCCGTGGCACTTGTGCCACTGCACACGAGTCAGTAAGCGAGGGTATCCAGGGAGCGAAGAATTCTCACGATTGTTCTGAACCGCTTTCAGGAGCCATGTTCTTCGTTGCTCAAGATGGATCAATGGGAAGAGGTGATATAAGCGCCGAAGCCTTGCATCGGCAAGCGTGGGTCACCGGCCGCTGTGTCGCACGAGCCAGCTTAGACCAAGCTCCAACCAAGCTCACACGTCTAATTGAAGGGGATGGCTGGTCAGATATCGAGGGTAACTTAGTAAGCGGAAGAGGCTTGTCGCTTGTACGCAAAACTCTGGTAAACATGCAGCTTGATTTTGGGTTTGGGGTGGCCACAGGTATCTAAGAGGCACATCTATGGTACACAAGAGGTGAGCTATGCACTGCACTGTTCATAATGGATCGATTAAAAGAGGCAATGTTCGTATAAGCGTCACCTCGATCGCATGGCCGCGCAAAGGCGACACCGTGTAAATTGTAATTGATATAGTTCGTCGAGTCAAGATTATCTCATAACCAGGGATAGTCTCTCATAGACAGACTCTATACGTTACTCGTTCCTCGTGTATTCAGACATTTTTACGCCAAATTTAAGCTTCCAACGAGATTTCAATGGCAAATAAGTGGCTGCCCTCACTGAACAACAATCTATCTCGTAGCATCAGCACTGCACAGAAAGCGTGAATTACATATCAGAAATGGCGCACACCCACCAGCAAGTATAGATCATATTCTCGGAGACTTGACCAAGCTATGAGCACCGGTGTGTGCCTTAAAGATCAAGGAGAACCACGATGCGTATTATGTTTCAATCAGAAACGACTTCAAGGCTCATGCCCATTGCCATCAGCGACGACGATTAATCAAGCAAAGCTACCCGGGACGGATTTGTAGGGGTAAGACATCTCTCCATCGCGCTCTGCAAGATCTGCCCTATTAGATCGGTATGCGAGATCCCCTCCATTTCGGCCAACATAGATAGAACCGACAACTCAGGAATCAGCCCTGGAACCGTATTGATCTTAGAGCATGCAATATTTGAGTAATAGCCGCGCGTAATGAATATTTAACAACGCACCTCAATCACATTCGGGACTGCGGATGATCCTATCACATCTTGGCGCACATCAATCCTACCTCCGTCCCTGCAACCAAGCGCCCTCCATGCCTTCAACGCAACATCAGCGACCTTCTGCCCAGTGCTGTCTTTCATGTCCAACCTAACACGCTGGAGCGTGCGGCGCAGCGCGCGGTCGGCCTCTACTCCCTCCCACTTCATGTCGAACGTGTAGAAGTCGATGCCAGGATATTTCTCGTCCTGTGTCTCACTGGACTTCGGCGCCTCCCGACCCACACTGGCTTCGAGGCTACCTTGCAGCCAGACCAGCTCCAAGATGCCAATGACCCGCGCGGCCACTCCCGTACCCACGATTCCAACAGTGAACTCGCGTCCCGAAAGGAATCTCTCGATGAGGATGCTGCCGGAAGGAAACCGGTCCATGAGCTCACGAACCACAGTGTCCAATTCAGCTTGACATTTGACTTTGCTGGAATTGGTGACGCCAATCCCTGAACCCTCGTCGGAGGGCTTAACGAACAAGGGGAATGCCTGCAATGCTTCTCGGTGACGTGAATTGTTGATTGCTTCGGTGGCAGGTGCGCCAGATATGGAGGTGAGCGTGGATCGAGGGGGTATGACCGCGAAAGGTGCAACAGGGATGCCATAATGCTCGAGGATCATCTGAGTGTTGGTGGGAGTTCATCAATGCAGCCCCTCATTCCACAGCAAACATATCATTTACCTTCGTTTTCCCTTTGTCTAGACTAATCACTTGAGCGACTGGGTCGGAGAATGTGTAGTTGATACCCCACGCCTCCAAAAGAGCGGGCACTTGAGCCTCCCGCCCAAATGACCCAAACCCCTCGCAGTAGTTGAAAACGATGTCCCAATCAGCATCGCCCTGCACGAGTCTTTTCGCTATTGCTTTCAGCCGCCCGACTCTGTCGACGGTGCCAAAATGTGCAAGAGCATTGGCGATGCCGTCTGCTGCGCTGTCCGAGAGACAAACTCGCCGATCTGGTCATCGGAAAGCTCTGGCCAGTCTGCCCTGCGGTCGTAGGCGAATGCGATTTTGAGATTGCGCAACGGAATAGGCATGCTTGGGAAGATAAGTAATCTGCGCTCGTATCGAAGTGTGATATTAGACAGGATCCACGTTTCCTGCTAGATTGAATTCAGACGTATCTCCAACGTGTCTCCGGTTCCCGGCCGAGGTTATGAGAGTGGGCGTCTGAAGCCTCTAACACCACTCTTGCCCCACAATCAACCTCATCGCACCTTAGCTCTACTATCAAGATGTATTTGAGGGTTTGATGCATGTCATTGGGCGACTTGTCACTTGGAAGACCAATGACCAGCATGCGTGAGAATCAAGTGAGAATGATATACATATTCCCACACTCGTTTACGAAAACACTTATGTTGACCAACTACGCTACTGCTTTCTATTTTGTGCAGCCAATTGGCAGTCAGAGTCATACAGCTAATCACATGCATGTAGTTCAGAATCGCCCTGTCGACGTGCTCGATCACATTTCACTTTTGCAATTCTGGGGCACGAACGGGCGGACAACGACGCAACTCAAAGTTGAACTCCACGCTTCGAAAGTGCCACTCGTAAGTCATCTGCTCCTAGTTATGAAATGCAGCTTAGCCAAGCCTAGCAGCACTACTCAAAGTTGAACTGAACGCTTCGAAATTGCCATGGACACGCAATTGCGCAATGCGCTGAATTGACAGTTACAACCATGGCCGATTACGCATAAGAATTGGCACTTTTGCGGCCTGTTCCATTATTCTCTGGATTCGACAG
>KV417656.1:5210-29589 GCA_001630335.1 Athelia psychrophila
AAAGGATATCATCGCCGAGGACCCTGACACGCATGGTTCATTTCTCGTCGCTGTAATAGCGGGTAGCGACAAGACTACAGTCTCTGTGGGGACTGGTAACATCGAATACCATCCTATTTACATCTCTATCGGAAATATACACAACAACACTCGACGCGCACACCGGAATGGTGTCGTTCTCCTCGGTTTTTTACCTATCCCCAAGAGTGAGTACATGCGACTGGACGGAATCAAGTTATGTTGGATGCTGACTTGTATCACGTAGCTTCTAAAGAGAACGCCGAGGACGGTGAATTCCGCAAGTTCCGTCGCCAGCTTTTTCATACCTCAATCGCGCGAATGCTTCTGGCTCTGAAGGCGGGAATGACAAAACCGGTGGTGATGCTATGTAGTGATGGCCACTACCGTCACGCAATATTCAACCTTGGCCCTTACATCGCTGATTACCCGGAGCAATGTATGCTGGCGCTTGTTGTCCAAGGATGGTGTGCGAAGTAAGCATTCAGTTTAATTATGGACTCTACATCGCTCATCGCCCTTTAGATGTTTAGCGCCTGGTGACGACCTTGACAAGCCTGATGTACTGCCTCGTCGCAAACTTCATACGCAGACGCTCGTCGAGGAATTTGAAATACTAGAATGCTGGGACAACTGGGGGATAATAGCTGACATCATAGTGCGTATACCTTCATTCTCTCTCATTCTCTCCCATCCCATCCTAGCCCCATTTGGCCTCGCAGGTACAGCTTTATTACCATTATTCATTGAAAGCATTGACTGACTATATGTAATATAGCTTATCCACTGCCGCTGATTAGCGTGAGGCACGGATGAAATGTGTCGAGACACTCAACACACTGTCTACCTCGTCTGTTCCATCAAATAACGAGAGGGGCTAGACGCGTCTCCCGCAGCCACAACAGGATTCGTGACTGCAACTCCTCTCAATTTCTAATACTGACTACTTTCAATAGCCCTTCACGGACGAATTTCCCCGAGCCGATATCCACGAGTTACTCGCGCCCGACATATTACATCAACTTATCAAAGGCGTTTTTAAGGATCATTTAGTGACATGGGTCAACGAATATTTATATGCTACGCACCCCGCGAAAGAAGCAAATAAGATCTTAGCTGACATTGACCGCCGGTAATGTGTTTATCTGCCACCTAACTCTGGCGCAGCGTGCTCATACACTCATACACCACATTAGTATCGCAATCGTCGCTCCGTTTTCTGGCTTGCGGCGGTTTCCTCAAGGGCGCGGATTTAAACAATGGACTGGTGATGATTCAAAGGCGCTGATGAAGGTAATTAACAATTCACAACTCCGATCATGATGCTGACTATTCTATAAGGTCTACATCCCTGCAATCCAAGGATACGTACCGGATGACATGGTACGAGCCATTCGCGCCTTTTCCGAATTCTGCTATATCGCTCGGAAAAACATTATCGACACGAATGACATCAACAACCTCAATGATGCCCTAGCTCGATTTCACCAGTATCGTGAAATTTACATCAACCTCGACGTTCGGGCACAATTCAACCTGCCTCGACAACACTCAGCCAAGCATTTTGCTGCACTCATCCGGGCATTTGGTGCCCCCAACGGTCTTTGCTCCTCTATTACGGAATCTAAACACATCAAGGCCGTCAAGGAACCGTGGCGTCGCTCGAGTCGTTACCGGGCAACAATACAAATGATGACCACAAACACGCGTCTCGACAAACTCGCAGCGATGCGAGCGGATTTTGTGTATCGCGGCATGCTCCCCGCAACTGTGCGACGGTCTGGTAAAGTACTGAACAATCTTTTTATATTCATACACTCATAATCTTTGTCAGGCGCTGCAACTGGCGAGAATGATGCTGATGCTGAGGCTGTGCCTGGCGCACGCGTGATGTCGAGTGTGCAGCTTGCTAAGAAAAGCACTCGTGAGTCTACATTATGGAACAACATGCTCATACTCATGTTTTCTTCCAGGCACCAAGGTTGAAGTTGAGCAGCTCGCGAAAGAGCTCGTACAACCCGATTTCGCAGAGCTTGTCGACGATTTCCTACATGAGCAACTACAAGATGAACAACTCCACCCCGACTCCAGCTCCAACTCTGACTCCCATCCAACCGCACCTCGGACTACAATCAAATTCAAGGGCACGATGGATATATATCCCTCGGCCAAAGCCATTTTCTACGCCCCCAGTGATCTCTGCGGCACGGGCGGTATGCGAAGCGAGCGGATTCGGGCTGTCCCAAGCTGGTATAATGGACTTGCTCGATATGACACCGTGTTCGTTGAGACGGCGCCTGACGAGATCGGCATGCTGGCTCTCGACACTGCCCGAGTTCGACTCTTCTTCTCTTTCAACTATCGGGGCACTGTCTACCCATGTGCTCTAGTGCATTGGTATGAGTGTGTTGACGACACTCCTAACGACATTACTGGGATGTGGGTTGTCAAACCCGAAGTTCATGAGGATGGACGCCCTCATGCTTCTGTACTTCACATGGATACCATTTTGAGGGCTTCACATCTCATCCCCGTTTTTGGCACGACAGCTGTACCTAGGGGCCTTTCCCCAGCGCATTCCTTGGACATTTACCGGGCCTTTTATGTCAACAAATTTGTAGATCATCACGCTTTCGAAATTGCATTTTAAGTATAACCACTTAGACTTTTGCTTACAATCATCATAGTATACTTACTTTACATCCACTTTTATTAGATCATTACACTACCGGCACAACTTTTTAGATACTACTTTGAATTACTTGTACTTTGGTGATCACTTGCCCTTAATGTCACTTTGCTATTCCATCTGCTGTCTATTGTGTTGTACTTGAGAGACGGCTTGACCGTTTTCTGGTCTTGGCTGCCGACATTTGGCTTTGTTGTACTTGAGAGATGACTTGGCCATTGTTTAGTCTTGGCTGCCGGCATTTGGCTTGGAACTAACTTGGGGTGTCTTGGGCGAACCGAGGTCAAGACCCGCTCAAGCCAAAAACATGTCTTGACCGTCTTGGCCGTCTTGGCCACCCGCCAAGCACGACAAGACAAAGTCAAGCCAAAAACTATTCTGCTGATGCAGGCATCTGCGAGTTCATATGATTTAACACTTGGGTCGCGATGTGGATGTAATATGAACTTCTCACTGACATATGCACGGCTTGATTGTGAATAAAGGACGTTATTCTCAAAGATTCAGCTGAGTGGACGTCGGGAGGGCGATTGCGGGTGACAGCAATATTCACATGCACAAATTGAGAAATTCCCACGGTTCAAGTTCAAACTTTAGAACTCTGATCCATCTGGATTAACTTCACTGAGAACTGTTTTTGTGTGATAGAATAATATTGGAGGGCACCATTGAAGAGTTCTATGCCTCTACACATTTCTGCTGACGAGCACCTTGTGCCACACACTAACCACTTAATCAAATTATTACTGGTAGATGTGATCCTGGCCGCCCTGGCTACATAATGGGCAATTGACGAGGTTGATTTTGGATCAGTGGTTCAGCCTGCAGTGCCTCGGTTACGGGTCAAGTCGAACGGCGACGAGGCGCGAGAGCTACCCAGCGACATGAGAGACGGGCTAAACGGAACAGAGCAGTCTCTCACAAAAAACATTGCAACTGGTGGTCATAGTTAATAAGAAAGTACTGCAGTCTGGAGTAGGGTGTTTACAGTTCAATTATTTTGGACTATTCTTTTGTCTATTAAACCTCTGTTCTCTCCCGCCCTTTCTTCAATGATGTTTCTGGTTGTCGCATCAATACTGTACGAGATGTTTCAGTTACCCATAACACCAAATTATTTTTTGAACTTGAGGTGGCAGAGAATGGATAAAATAATAAGCAAAATAACTATTACTGTGAACAACCCTAGTGTTTGCCTCATGTTGAGGGCAGTTGATCAACCTTGAGCGCCTCACATGGAAGCATTATTGCAATGCCTGGTTCATATCCCAACCTTGTTCGGCTTCAGTCAGATACACATTGATCACGGTAAGTAAAATGTTGTTGTTGTTTTCCAGCTTTCAAGCCAATATCAGGCCAATGTTAAGTTGATGGCAGAGGGAGAAATGGCAGAGAGTGTGTCACCCATGGCAGCAGGTTTTAGATGATCCCACGACCTCGGAGGGTGGGTTCCCATGTTACTAGCAATGGGCCTCTGAGGCCCTTATCTAAGATGTATCCTACGCGTGTTTTGACTGCTGCCGGCATTGGATGACTGCATGAATCTTGCAGTCATCTTGGATATACTACAGATGCCGGGATATCATCCAGCGCTACGGACTTGTAAACTCGCAGACTTGGCACGATCACGACGGGCGCTAAACAATAATCTCGATCGTTTGTAGCGCGCCCGTTGTGCATCGTAGCTCGCTCGATAGCGGGCTCCAAGCTGCGAATTAATGTTGTTCCTTTCTTACATAGGTACCGCATATATATATGCATATGCTGCAAGTCTCTAAATTAATATCGGAGCTGATTTGAGTGAGAATAAAGGGATAGATCTGTGATATGCCCGATTGGGCCGTTATCTTGCTGTTTCGCATTTTGCTCAATCTACATGGATCCGTTCTAAATAAATTAGATCGGACACCGGGACACATACATATAGTGTGTATAGAGTACCATCCAAGTGTTCGTTTTTGAAGATCTATGTTGTGGCCATCCCTCAATGTAAATTCATAGTTATTGGAAGTATCAAGCACGAAACTCTGTTGGGATCTCGATTTCTTCGTGTATTCTGGCTTCCCTTCTCCCCACATTTACATTGCTGAAATTCTATCGCATAGGATACATGTATATACATTACAGAAACTTATTACAAGCCTCAGATACAATTTATATTGTATTTTAATTGTGTGAGATCCTAGTTTCTGGCCATTTTTATGTTTTTACATTGGGATGTCTCTAGGGTGCTCCAGGGCTTATGGATATGTGATTCTAAACCCATATTCATGATTCTATACATGGTACCTAGGTTAAGGAAGCTACGATAGGCCATTGTGCCCCTCTTAGGCATTGTTTAGGAGGTGTAGAGTCCAGAATAATCATGACATACAAATATTCATAATACGAGCCTGCACGTGAGCGAGATGCATTGTGCTGTGATATGTAGTTAGTATATGGTCCAATGAAGAGTTTTAGATAGCAAAAATATTGTATTAGCATCAGGTAGAATATGCAGTATGATGGTAATCAGGAATAAGGCTGATTTTGACGGAAATCCCTTCTAACATTCAGTTCTAAACTATTTAATTTGAATTAAAATAGATATTCAGTATTAGGGAGAGCGTATGGATAGTTTCTAGAAAGACGGTAAGCTGAATAGGAGCTATGTAGAAGGGGGGAGGGTGTGCAAAGATGAGTGGCTGAACATCAGCCACTCAAATTTCTAAATGCGGACAGCTTCGATCAACGAAGGCCGCGTCGTTGTTTTGTCGTCTGCGCACTCACCACCACTTCCCATCCACCATGCCTCCTCCACCACTCTAAAGGCCTAGGATTGACTGTGGTGGCCTTAGAGCCCCGCATTGGTAAGATTTCATAAACTGGGATATCTTTTCAATACCTGCTAACACCTTTTTGCAGTCGTTTAGCAGTCGTCGCCCCCACGCGTGCTCCGAGCCTCCCATACCCGCACCATAGCCCTGTGTACAAATAATGGCCCAGCGTACACCGGCAGCCCTGCCCCAGCACGCGCTTCCAGGCCCTCCGTCTCCGTCTCCCCACCTCTACGTGTTCCCAGCCCATCTGTGATCTCACCCCCTGCGCGATCCCAGCTTGTACGCGCGCTCGGCAGCCCGTATCGGCTGCTACCTGCCCTACACTTGCCAGCCAGCTCCACGCCGGAAACCCATCATATCATACACAATGGCAGGTCCTATGTACGCACACCATCGAGCACCCAAGCGAGCCCGCCAGCTGGCTATGCGCTCTGTAGCTGGGCCGGCGCCCTGTTCTGCGCTCACCCAGACCCACCCACAAGCCTGAGCAGCGCCTACGCGGACATCCATATACGCACGGCTTGAGTGGGCACGTCCCCATGCAAGACCTATGCGCACATGCTCCACCCACGCCCGCATATGGACATTCGGTAAGACCTATCCACGCACACTCACGATAATCCTCTCACAGGCCTTCTTTAACCAGCTGCTCTTCCTCTTTGCACAAATTCACTCCTACTTGCACGTCTACACATCATACTGCCGGAAATTTAAATATTGATTACGGATATTGAACCTAGATTAGATGCCGGCTATATCTTCTAGATACATCCTCTGTAAATATTAAAATAGAACCTGCAGGTACATCCCCAGGATGAACGAGATGTATCACACGATTAATCTTAGGATGGTTCTTCTATCCTCGCGAGAAGCATCTATGGGATGCTGACCTAATCCAGGTATAGAAATTTATCTGAAGATTCATCTGATATCCTCGCGAGAAGTGTTTTAGGGAAGCCGACTCAATCGGGATTTGGGTGGGAATCATATTTGGATGAAGGGCCTCCGAGGCCCATTGCTAGTAACATAGGAACCCACCCTCCAAGGTCGTGGGATCATCTAAAACTGCTGCCAATGGTGGAGAGTGTAGGGGTCTATACAGTAATATTAATGCAACTTTAATTTCCACCATCGTCTACCCACCTGTGAATCCCACACCTCGCATCTTATTAGCTGTGGCATAGCCGCAGTATGCCCGGGCTAGTTAGCCCAAAGGTAAGACTGAGACCCGCTCCCGGTAATTATGGCTAAGTATTCACCTTGTAGCATCGTCAATAGGCCTCTCCCTACAGCTGCGAGGGGTAGTACGGCTAGTGACAGGTGTCAGTGTCGGTTCTCGTTGCGGTGCCTGTCGGCGTTGTCGCGTACAGCCGCGCTCGCTGTTGACAACGACGAGCAGCACCATTCCTCTATCTTTTCCAGTTCCCGCCCGATTGAAATGAGATAAAGTGCTATGAATTTGTACAGACATGTAGCATAGAATTTACAACTAAAATATAATATAATATAACCTATATGCCAACCTTGTCCATCATCACGGCCAATACATCAGCTTCATCCTGGTACTCTTGTGCTTCTTCGTCATCGTCATCCTGCTCACCATCCAGCTCCAGCTCCTCGGCAGAAGGACCTTCTCCCTCTACAGCAACAGCAGTGGTCACGAAAGGGCCAGTGGGTGGACGCCATGAGACCGAGCCACCGGGCCCAGTGTCTAGACTAATTCCAGGCTCCACCGAACCAGAAAACCCCGGAAGCGCAGCGATTTGGGCAATGCGGCGGTGATGCTGCGAGTTGAATCTGCCCCGAATGTTGCGATGGATAGTGATATGATATGCGAGGACGGGGTCCATGGGGCAAAGCCTTTCTTCATGATGCTGGAGGTAGGCTGATTCGTCACGGAGATGTGTGACGACGCGCACGATTTCGGCGTTACAACGTACAATCTCCTCGGGGGCACGGCACAGGTTAAAGTACTGGTCCATGGCAATTCTGCCCATTGCCGTAGACCAAGGCCGTTCACGGATGTCTTGACGTGTGTCTCTGAGAAGGTCGAAGTCGGAGAGAAATGTGTACTCGACAACCTCCTCGGCTTTGAGTGTTGCATGTGGCGGGTTCAGTGCGAGTGCGGCGGTGTTGTAGCGCTGCAGAGCAGTTTTGATAGCAGCAGAACGTGTTTGCAGCGCCTTTCCTATATGCTTCCTCATTTTGTAGCCTAGAATCATGTCAGTGCATGTTGAATACCATATATGAGAAATAACTTACCCATGCCCGCACGGTTCATGCTTATTAGCTCAAAAAGCCGCGCAATAACAAGCCCTTCGAGCTTGTCAAGTGCACTCTGGTATTCACACATCACAACCATGCACCCGATAGCTGCATACTCCGCTGAGTCCGCCGTCCACCGGTTTTCGATACTCAGCCGGAGCTCTAGGTTCTGCACATTTGCGAGGGCGTTTGCGTGGTTTTCGATTGTGTCACGGCACAGCTTCTCGTTGGGAGTGGTTGTCCTGTCGGGCCTGGTGGGGTCGGTGATTTGAAACCCGACACTCCTAACAGCTTGAACGAGCGCGCTGCAAACACGTAGTGTCAGTTAAATAAGTGCGAAAAAAATGGACTGATGTGACGTACTCGCAGTCCCACAAATGCTGCAGCCTCGTGTGGTACTCCAGCTGGAGCGTCTCTTCAGGAGGCTCCCTCTGGAGGCTCTGAAGATAGTGCCGCTCTTCTCGAAGCCATCTTTCAAAAGGCGCCGGGCCTGTGATGCCGAGTGTAGCCTTCGAGAGTTCGAGAGCTGTGGGGTTGGTATTCAAAATGTCGAGGGCCTTCTTATACATGGTGTGGATGTACGTAGCTAGTAGAACAGATGATGATTAGCAATTACAGGTAGAATAAAGCTCCTGAAGTGACTCACTGGTGCTCTGGAAATTTTCGAAATCATCTGTGTCTCGAAAGTAGCCTGCAATGGCCTGTTTGCGATGGAAGGTGCTCATAGAGCGCGTCGACCCGGCAAGGTTATTGGACTTGGAGAAAGACTGCTCGCACACACCAAGTTTCTCGAGCCCGAGCCCTTCGACGTAGGTCGTCAAGTTGCTCAGTTGACATAAGCGGTTGTGAGCGTGGCCGTGGAAGGCATCGACGAGCATGGTGTGGTTTAGCTCTCGAGCGAGAGGCCCAAGCTCCTCGTTATTTGCCAGGGTGATCATCTGGGAGCATCCGATGTCCAGCCCTGCTCCCTGGTTTGGGCCGTGTTGAAGCATCATCTTCTCCTGTGTCGCAAGCCCGTATTTAGATCTATAGTTCGAAATTAGATAGAGAATGAGGTATAAAAGAAACAACTCACTGTTCACCAGTACAATACATATCTGCAATCATGAGGTTGTGTCCATGGCGGCAGAATGATGCAAAAATACCCGTCTCGCCAAAGCAGCCCCACGAGCAGGCAGTGGCCTCGGGTTTCATGTTTTTCCAGCGGTCGCGGCAGGGTCCTTGAGCTTCCTCCTCGGACTGCACCCACAAATGAGCGCCAAGAATCACCAGCGAAAAAAATTAACTTACATCACGATTTTTGGAACCCGGTTTCATCTTGTACCTGTCAACGTCTGCACGACTGATGTACATGTTCCCTGGAACGGCCCTTGAGTCAAAGCTCTCAACTGATTGGCCAAGTAAGGACCCGTCTTCGTCAGGGGCAGCCCGCCGCTCAAATCGTTTGAGTGAGTCGTTGCCATCCATGGCCCAGAGCATTGAAAATCTCATCTCCGGCTCGCCCTGCACTTTATTCATGCAGGCCGGACAGATGTGCCGGATGTTCCAGTTGGGGTCTTCGCGATTGAGTGCTTTGTTGATGCGAGAGTGGATGTTGGTGCGGATTTCCAGGTAAAGGTCGTAGGCAATTGAGAATTGTCGAGATCGGTATCTAGCATATACCTCCTAACCCGGGCGAAGGTAAGTAAGCGCAAACAAGGATAAAATAAGCACTTACCCCCTGTAAATCAGCCATAGTGCGTACCCAGGCTTGTACAGAGAGCTGGGGACAGCGGAAGTGCGCTGTGCGGTAGAGTTCAAGTGTCTCCACGTGAAACCCGGTTGTGGGTGTTTGTGGTGCCGTAGGAATAATGCCTTGGGCAATTATTGCAGCACATGGGCTCCTCGCAATGGTTGAATCGTAGTCGACATCCACACTGGTTGTCGCTGTAAAATTGGAGAGATTCGTAAACAGTGTAGGCCATAGATCAAGGAAGATGAACACACCATATGTATCCACGGCACAGATGTTGTAGCTGCTCATGTAATCATTGTCGTCCTGCTGATTTCTGAGTGGTATGCCATGGTCGCGATTGTAGATGTAGGACACATATGCATCTGTGAGTGCCTTGAGTTGTACGGCGAAACCTCTTTGCCGTCTCTCGTTTCGATCTCTATGATTGCGTGTATCAGCACGTCGCTTTTTTCTGTGTAAGTAGCAAAACATAAGCCAGTGAGATGAGAAAAGTGGTGGATAAACTCACGTTGGAAGCACGGCCTCAGCCATGGCACCCAGCTCGCCACCAGCATGGCTAATTGAGACTGGCTCGCGGCCACTCATTGCATCAGTGTAATCAGCCATATCAACATCTTCGTGCTGAAAGATGGTGGCAGCACTGTTGGCTGCTATCCTGCGAAGATTAGCCAGCTCGTCCTCGGACAGTGCTAGTACACACATAGGAGTGGTTAGAATATCTCTAGCTATGAATTGTAACATGCAACTCACCTTCATGGTGAAGAGTATACCCCTCGATCTCAACATTCTTCCTCTTCACAATACCTGCCGGGGAGAGTGTGGTCGAAGGAGCTGCCTTTTTCTTCTTACTACTGTTCCCAAAACCATACACTCGTATGTTTCCCCGGCGTCCCGCGAGCTGATCAGATCGTAACAGCGGTATTGGTGCTGACATGGCCTGAGGAGATGATTGTTGAGAGGTAAAAGTGCGACGCGTTAGTCACGGGACTTTCGATCATCTTCCCTCCTCGCCATGTCAGAAACTCAGCCTGCTGCTGCAACGGGAGAACAGTAAGTTATTGCAATGTTCAAACAATATATGATCTCAACTTTCGACATAGATACAAGTACTCAACTGTTGGGCAGACCCATGGAATCAACATTTTTGGCACAAGTCAAATTGACCACCGGGGGACTTTGGACATTGGATGTTCTTGTAAACACTCAGCGATAAACCCACATACCATTGGCATCACCCCAATTGATGTGTCTACTGATACTCACTTGGGATTGATTTAAATCCATATAGCTTCGCAGTAACTGGTCAGTAGTCTCAATATTGTTGATAGATTTCCGACTGACATTCAAAAAGATTATCTACTACAGCATTAAGTTATCTGTCGTTTAGATTATCGTGAAGTATAACGAGCTAGTTCAAATGTACAACATATTTATGTTCCTCTATTTTGATTTCGATAAACTTGAGCTCCGACATGATACACGAAAGTAAATCAAACGATTGTAAGAAAAAATCCCTAACTAGCCAGGAACTATCGCGAACACACTGTGACATATGCCCCACCCCTTTCAGCTCCTCCAGCATTCCACGTCCATAACCAGTGTGGCCCTCGAAGCTTGTAAATAGTTGTTCTACAGCCTTTGGGCCCCGATCCCGTGCACTGTTTGATTCCGTGGTGAAGCCCTCCGTCCAGAGAGTCTCTGGGCCCCAGCTGCTGGTGTACGTCCAGCTGTGGTACTTTTGACAAACAGATGCAAATTTTCGGATGAGGTCGGTTTGAGTGTAAGGGCCGTCAAAGCTTTGTTGCAAGGCTGGTGTATGTTGGGCCTCAGAATCGTCGTCGTCGTCGTCATTAGAGCTGCACAGATATCGTGGCATTCGCGAGGATGCACCAGGCCTGTGGTAATCTGGTGTGGGGGAGGGAGAATGTTGTGGCATCATGGCGGAGGGAGATGATGATGGTTTTCTGTCCTTCAAGCTGTACAAATCAGTTTCATTGTGTCTAAATTGACCCGAGAGACTGACTGTTGTCTATATCTAGGGCAGGATATGAGTATGTCCAAATAGAATATATCAGTTTTACCCACTTGGCTTTACGAACACGCTCCTCCTCTTTCCTCCTCGCTCGTACTCTGAGATTCAGTCTGAGTTAGATATTCACGTTGTAGACAGATTATAGCACACACTCTGGGTTTGGATGCTTCCTATATTTTTCCTGTGCACGCTGCTTCACCTCGGCTGATCGTTTCATTAGGTTATTGAGGTTGGCTGCAGTGGGGATGTTGAGGTGTGTGAGGAAGAGTGATCGGCAATGACAGGTGTCACATCTGTCCATGATCTGTCCGTGATTTGTCCAGGACAAGTCCGCCATCCATTTGATACTCTTCTCTCGAGTGCTGCAGCTCCCCGACAGATCTCAAATTCAACAAATATCATCTTAAGAGGTCTACAATAATGCATGGGGATTTTGAAGCCGGGGGAAAATCGTTCTGAGAATGTGATATTGCTCGTTCACAGCAGTAACTGACGCCAGTATACATACAACTTTGAGGCTCACGGCGACCGTCAAAAAATTCTGAATGCTGTAAATTTGATTAATGGTACTCTAATACATGCATTAGGATACTGCACATTTTCAGGGCTCATTCTGATTTTCAGGAGTTAAACATATATATTATTGATGTGTGTATGTAGCTATCTAATCGGCGTCTTGCTGTCCCCATGTAAACTACGCAATTCATCTAAAGTGGAGAAGAGGTTTATCCCCTCATCCCAGCGGTGCTCCCCGTCAACCAAATCCTGTTCCACCTGCTCCTTAGATTGACCCTGCTTGCGCACACGCTCCAGCCGAAACCCATGCTCTACCCAGCGGAAGAGCCCACCCGCTGCGTACTGCGTAAAGGAGTACCGGGTCTCACCCTGTTGGATAGCCACGTTCGAGTGGAGGACCGTCGCCGAGGGGATTAAGATAGTTGCGCCGGGTGGGAATTCAATCACGAGCTTGAGGTCCCACAAAATGAGGTGGCCTCCAAGCTCAGGGTTGAAGTTCCCGAGGGCCGTGATGGCGCAGAGGCCGAAAGGAAGGTTGTTGGCATCCCGGTGTGGGAAGCAGCATGTGCGAGGTCCGAAGTTCACAGTCGCGCAGGGGAACACGCTGCGGTTGTAATTGCGCTGAAGGCGAGGGTAACGGGCATAGAGTTGGCCGAGTGTGTCGGCATAATACCGGTGTAGCCGTGGGCACCAGAACTTGAAGGCGCCTGCAGCCGTTTTTTAGTACGTGATTTATTGGCACGGATGGAGGGCTTACCAGATGCAAATGCCATGAGGCGGCGGATAGTGCGGGTTTCGAGAAGCTTGCTAAGTGAGCGGGCATTGGCCACCGAGTGAACAAGATTGCCGGGGCGCACTTGCCCGCCACCGAATGAAACACCTGCCGCCATGGTTGCAAAGCGACCACGCAGGGGGACGCCACGGAGCTTCGGGAAGTTGCACTCGCCCCGGGCGGTTTGGATGTGCGCGGCGGCATCTTGGTGGACGGTATCCCAGTCCTCGTCCTCGGGGGTGCCCGCGCATATCCCAAAGATACGGCCGAGGCGGTCCAGGATAGGGATGGGGGTCTTGCCATCCCATTTCTTGACAACATGTCCCCATCTCTCTACGCATTCCTCGACGGTCCATAGGCGCTTCGCCATGCCGCCGCCCTTCGGGCCTTGGTAGCTCGTGCTATCGTGCCCCATGTCGGCAGCAGAGAACTCGAGCTCGTGGGGCTCATGCACGGCGAGGTGGTGCGCAAGGAATGCACGCTTTTCTGGGCATGCACCCAGGGTACGGGCGTCGCGCAGGTGCGCCTTCTTGTGCTTCGAGCGCTGCTTGTCCCGCTTCTTCTGCCAGGCCTTGGCCGAGTCAGGTGGTTTGCGGGGTGCATTTGGTGGAGGCGTCGCGCGGGGTACGTCGTTTGGCGAAGGTTGCGGGGGATTTGAAGGCGGCGGTGGCGGAGGGAGGAGGGGGGGGGGGGGGCAGGGCGGCACACCGGCCGTCAAAAACTCCGAGGTAGGTAGCAGGCGGCGCGCGTTTGACGGAGGCGCTGCGGAGCTTGGTTGGTTGGGTGCCGGTTGCAGCATCTCGAAATCCGTGGCACCATCGAGCGCGTCCAGCGCACTGCTTACACCGTACGCGCCGTATGCATCGTCGTACGCGCCATTCTCTTTGACATACGCGCCGTGCTCATCGCCTACGCGGAATGCAGCGAGCGTGTTCACGCTCGCTCCTCGAAATGCGGAGGGGGCATCACTGTATGTGTCGGATGTGTTCTCGAAGTCCGCGGCGTCGTCGAGCGCGTCCAGTGCACTGGCTTCGCCGTACACGTCATCGTACGTGCCGTGCCCATCGTCTACGTGGAACGCAGCGAGCGTGTTCGTGCTCGCTCCTCGAAATGCGGAGGGGGCATCACTGTATGTGTCGGATGTGTTCTCGAAGTCCGCGGCATCATCGAGCGCGTCCGGTGCACTGGCTTCGCCATACACGTCGTCGTACGCGCCGTGCCCATCGCCTATGCGGAACGCAGCGAGCGCGTTCTCGTCCGCTCCAAATGCGGAGGGACCATCGCCGTGGGTGACGGACGCGTTGGATGCACCGCTGTCGGGCTCGTCGCCGAGCGCAGTGTGGGGTGGGGGGGGTGGCGGCGTCGTCGAGAGCGTGGGGACCGGCGGTGGTGGACGTACGATAGTGGCGGACAGCGGCGCGCAACAGGCCATCAAAGTCGAAGTGGGCATTAGGGGGCGCAGAGAAGGTCTCTGCGCCAATGGCCCACGGAGAGAACTCCTTCCCCGATCGTAGCTGTGCACGCGCGTGTCAGTCGCGTTCAGACAGAGTCGGGCGCGTACATACCTGGCGCATGGTGCGGAGCGCGAATGCTACAGAAAGAAGGGTGGGCAGGTCAGCGCGCGTTCGCAATCAAGCGTGCAGCGATCTCAGCACACACCGCAGGCGCGGGTCCCAGGCGGGGTCCCAGCATATTGCAGCGCGCACTGAGATCGCTGGAGAATCGGCTTACCTGGGTGGTTGATGCTTTCGGTCCTGGAGTTGCCTGCAGCGGGTAGGAAGGGAGGTGTCGTGGTCTGAGGCAAGTTTGTTTACTATTCACACACTTGTCCAAATCAGTTTGTAGGCGCCAATTATGTGTAATTAACGCACGCAGACACGCACCTACAATCATGCTTAGATCTCCGCTGAGCTTCGAGTTGCCTTTCTTTGAACTCGATGGGCGCGGGCTCGTTGCAGCCTCAGGTGCGTGGGTTTGTCGTCATTTCTTGCTGTCGCCAACCTAACGCGTAACATGGAATCTCCGCCAATGCTAGGCATGAAAATTTCCCGCTATCCTAGCAGTGATAGCTTCGAGTCCGTGGTGCCGAATGTCGCCAGACCAAAAGCGCCCCTTAGAACGCAGGTATTCTTGGTGCTGAAGGGATCCGATTGTATAGTTTTATCACTTGTCAGCTCGCCTCTCAATCAAACATGATTCTACACACCTGAAGCTGCACTGTGGTTGTTTCTGCTTCTAGAAATTGTGCTGGTGTTCTCTCGACAGCTAGCTTGGGTACTTGGTGACTGAGCTCGGAGCTGAGCAAACCTCTGGATGGTGGGCTTATCCACGTGATGTTTGGGCTCGCTCCGAAATCTTTTGCCAAATTTCCAACTCCGTCCCACATTTTGGACCTCCCCCCCCCTTCACCTTGCTTATATACTTCCTACTGCTACGGGCTTTACGAGCTATACAGGAAATAATTATTCACCAGCTCTCTTGTGCGCGACATCACTACAATATCAATGTCAGGATATTTGCCGCCGTCCCAGTACCACTCGCCCACAGACCAATATGATGTTGCTCCCGGCGTCCGCCCATACTCATATATGGAGGATCTCAACTCGAACACTGTGACACCTCTGTCCCCCTCAGCCTTACCGGCTGACTTCGATTGGGAGGGGTTTTTCGCCTTACAGCCAATAACCTCCAGCCCTGGGCAGCACAATTTGGTCGACAATGGGGCCCACTACCCTTCAATCCTCCCGTTTCCGACTGTCCTCGACGGTCAGATCCTCGATGAGTCTTCCGAGGCTTCGAACGTGACCAGCCCCCCCATTGGTGCACGGGTGGCACCAGTTTCTGAGCATGGCACCCAAGTGTTCGCCACGGCACTTGAATTGGATGTTTGCCCCGCCCAGATCGTTTCCGATACCCATACGTCCAAAGTCTCCAACGGCCTCGAGTGTGATACCAACATCAGCTTTCCCAGCACACTTGTCGTGGGCCAGGCCAACTTTCCTGCCGGTGCAGATTTCGTCATGGATGAGGGACTCAGTGAAGATGAAGGGGTTGGGGTAGCAGAAGTGCGCAAGCGGGACAAGGTGTCTCGTGAGACGAGGGCTAGGAGGACGGCGGCGAGGAAGGTGAAAGATGAAAGGAAGGAAGTTTATGAGCAGGAGGCGGATACGATCTTGGCGAGGCGAGCGGTGGAGGACGCCGAATTCAGCGTGAAGCACAGCTTATCGTGTGCGCGCACTGATGAAATTCTTGAAGCATCGCTGTTCGCCAAGGGCACCTGTGCCAGCAGCGCCTCCAATGCATTGAACAGCAGGGCCTCTGCATTCTTCAACATCGGTGAGTCTCCTCCATCACGTGGCTATCAACAAGAAACTAACACCCAGCGACTGCAGGTCGCGCCAAAGGCCAGCGGTATAACATAGCAGAGGTTAGAGCATTGATGAACGGGGATCCCACATGGAGTACCAGGGATCTGGAGGGAAATGCACAGGAAATTCTGCGTGCAGAGTTGACCAAGAAACGCAAGGAAAAAGCCCATGCCCGCCGCGGTAGCCGTCTCTCCGCTGCAAAAACCTCCTGGGTCCTACAGAATAGGATTGCTGGCGATGTAAGTCAACGATTTTATTCATTCAACATCTACTTACATTAATACTACTCCTAGCTCAGACTTTTGGAGAAGCAGACTGACTGCCTCTATGTCATGCTCAGCACAAGCACGCAGCACGACTCTGCAGTCAAGTCGTCGATAATGGGGTCCAAGGAGATATATGACTTCTCCAAGGACATCCTTGGCGTCGACATCTTCGACGTCGCCAAGGATCTCCAGCTATACGCGCTTTCAAGGAAGCCAGGTATGTGTGTGATCTTCTCCTTTGTCACGACTTGCCCCCACTGATGCCATTGCCCCTATTATGTACACTTTTCTCGCATACTATACATATATTTATTCCAGACCTTTCCACACTATTCCAGAATGTTCCATCCATCACGTGATCCTATTACAACCATATCACATGGTTTGGTCCCCATGTGACTTGCTAGTCATCTTGATTACTTGATGTCCGACTATTTCGGACTTGCTGATACATCAGTACCTATTATTAGCACCTGCTTCGTCATAATCACTCAGCGGGCTGTGCACTGCGCAGCATGATTACTGATACTATTACCAAGCTGTACCTAGTATAGGTTTATTCTCTCGCAGACTTACCAATCCGCAGTAATGCACAGCATGGACTTAGTAAGCGCAGCATAGCTACACAGTATAAATAGCAGCACCTGTGTACGAAAAGCCCCTCAGCTTTTCCTCTCTGTACACAGGTGAGTACTTACGAGATAGCTACCAGATACTTAAAGGATAATAATAACTCTGTACACAGCCAACTCTATTCGGGTGTAAGATTCCCACACCAACGCCAAACACCCCGCTCAGTCTATTTCGCGGGTACACATCCATTCGAGGCACATCGGTGAATATCGAGCCTCACCCCTCTAACGACATTCAGAGGGCAAGAAAGAAGGGCCCATCCGGGTGAAGATACAAAGTCCTAACATCCTTGCTCGCCATCTGACGTCGCGTCTCAGGCGCCATCTCGCACACCTCAATTGACAAGCTCTACACACTGGCTGCAAAGCTCATAGCCAGCAGCATGGGTGAGTTTTGTTTTCTTCATCCTTCTGGAAATGCACTTACACACACTGTCCTCAGCAATGATACTACAGCCCGGCTCGCCCAAGATTAGGATGGCCTATGTTGATTACCAGACCACCATCGTCGAAAAGTATCTGATGCAAATCGTTGGATGGCCTGCCGGTGTACCTTTCGTCAAACCCTCCGAAATCAGCTCCATCACCCAGCTTCAAAAACTTGTGAATGCCTTCAAGACAGGTACTGCACACTAAGAGCCGCTCAACAGGAAAGAAAGAAAGAAGGTCACTGATACAGTGAGGAAACGAGAGGCAGATGAGAAGGCTGGCAGGGTGAAGAAGAAGAAGAAAATGACGCGCAGTGACAAAGGTACTGTATGTGGACCCAACAAACGCACAGCGAAAGATTCTAGCAGCAACAAGGAGAACGAGCCAGCACGCAAACGTGCTCGAGTGGAAGCCAGCACCAGCGGCTTCAAGAGTGCCGCGACCATCGAGGACTCGGATGGCGACGAGAACGAGGGTAGCGAGCAGGATGTCGAGGACAGTGAGGGGGAGGACTCTGAATAGTTCTCATTAGTATCTGTACCGTCATTCACAGTCACTGTAGTATTCATGTATTATATCTAGTCTACAGTGGTGTATATGTATTAATGCTGATATACATGTATGCCTAATGATATAGTCCGAAAATGTATACCTCTCGAAAGTTAAAGCAGACTGAATGAAGACGAACTGATGAAGATAGCGAGGAATGGTGCGGCTCGTCGTTGTCAACAGCGAGTGCGGCTGTACGCGACAACGCCGACAGGCGCCGCAACGAGAACCGACACTGACACCTGTCACTAGCCGTACTACCCCTCGCAGCTATAGGGAGAGGCCTATTGACGATGCTACAAGGTGAATACTTAGCCATAATTACCGGGAGCGGGTCTCAGGCTTACCTTTGGGCTAACTAGCCCGGGCATACTGCGGCTATGCCACAGCTAATAAGATGTGAGGTGTGGGATTCACAGGTGCGTCTACCCCACAAGAACGACATAATTTCGCAGAGCGGAGGTGAACGGACTCATCCGTGATTAGGGTGATTATCGTTAGAAGATACCCTTATACCAATAGAAGCTACACAGTGTCTTAGAGAATGGCCTGAGCGAGTTTTTGCCTTTCTGCCAAAATCCCTATCCGTATATGGGCTTTCTGTCATGTCAAACGAAAACGGCTCGCTCGTTTTTTGACACGATCAAACCTAGCTGTTGAATTATTATGGCAGCCAAGCCTTCTCGTCATTGCGCCCATATGCATTGTGTACGGTTCCACGTCTGTCTCTCTTCATGCTCCTCCTCGCTGTTGACGTCTCGCGCCTGCCCCTTACCCTCAATCATTTCCCCACGGAGATATACAAACCCTACACTGTGGACTAGCATGCTGGTGTGCTATTGCTAATTTTCTGTCCGCTACATATGCATTTTATATAAATTTATTATTTTAGGAGCTGGTTTGAAGCGCGCAGTTCTGCCATCACTGGCAGCTAGGAAGTACAAGGTACATCTACACTCCCTCTCTCTTATTACCCACTGAGCATTGGCTATGCATCATGATTCATCTTCGTATAACTTTCCTGGTCCTACTCCCCCTTACTACCTTCCCCTTTCCCCTCCCATTTCCTCCCACTGGTCGGCCATCCTCTCATTATTCCCTTTCCTTTCCTGCCTTCCGCCCTTGTCCCCATGTTCCCCGCCCTCCCTTTGGCCTTCAAGCCTGCGCCTTCCATGTGTCAGCCATTCAATATACTTAGAAAATGTAGCACGACTTTTTTAATGTATATTTAGACCAAATACAACAATCTCATTGCTATTCTATGTGACAGAGAGCAAAATGTGCTAACATACATAGCACAAAGCTCTCCTCCCGCCTTCAAGACCTGCACATTGTACTTGGTAGATTTTGACGTGCTCTGGCTTGGTAAATCACCATATGCAGGTAGCTCATTAACTTAGCATAAGGTACAAACTTACGACTTGCTTCTTGCACTAGCGCTACATTGTGTCCATGACAGCATCTCCTTATATAGAATAAGGTATTTGGCGAAAACTAGCCAACTGCCTGAGCGAGGCTATTGATACAAGTGGAATAGATTGCAACAACGCAGACAATGTTCCCTGGGATATGATGATATTACCTAAAGGATGTCATCCGCTGTTGTCTCCCAGCCAGTTCTTGCCGCCTCTGCTTGAGCTTTGGCTTCAGATCCTCTAGCTGTCGTTCTTTCTCCTCCTTCGATTCCCTCTTCCCCCTTTGCTCGTCTGATTCTGGTTTGCAGGCACTACACGAGCCACAATCATGCCTACTATGGACTCGACCAAACACATCATATCCAAATCGTGGTGTCATACAAATTCCCGCAGGAGGTGTTGGACTAGCCAGATATTCCATTCGCGCTTCCGCGACCTGCTCCTCGAGGACTTTGATAGCAACTTCCTCGTCATCTATAGAGGTCGCACTTCCCTCTGAAGGCTTTCCAAGCTTGAAGATCTCTCCCAAGTCGCCCGCGAGGTACCTCGCTTCATGGCAGGCCTTACTAGTCCCATACACCTGCCTAGCAGCTGAGATCTTCACAGTATCTTCCACGCCCAGCTTTATTCCCTCATCCAAAGTCAAAGGATCCGCGCGTGTGCAGATCGCCTCATAAGCCCCGGGCAGCCAGTCAATAATGCCGTATTGACGTCCGAGGACGATCTTGTCGATGGGAGTGGCGTGTGCAGTTAGATTGTCGATGGCAAGGAGCTTGATGGTCTCAAAACCCCATTTCGCTGCGAGGTGGAGAATCGATGTCCACTGGGCCGTCGTCTTCTCTGTGGGGTAACGGAAATCACTATTTTGCATGTTTAATATGTCCTACGTGCGTCAGGGAGTGCAGGCTTACCTGGGGTATAGAATGGCAAGAAACTCATCAAAGTCCGCGCAGCTCACATCCGACATCACGCATGGGTGGGATGCGTCGGTGCCTTTGAGGATGGCACGGAAGTGAGCAGAATCGCGCGCGAAGAAGTAGCGGTGTACGTTGTACAGTGTGTCTTCGATCTACGAGTTGAAGATATCAGAACAGTTAACCTACAGGGGAATAGAAAGAAGCTTACCAGAAAGACAATATTCCCATCTTCAAAGTAGTACAGTGGATGCCTGCTCTTGTTGGCATCGAGCTCCTTGGCTGGTTCCACGGGTGCCTCAATTATGGTCACTTCAAACGGCAAGGATGCGGGAGCACCGTTCAAAGCCATCAGAGAGGGGCTGGAAGTAGAGGGAGAGTTGGGAGCTGAAGACATTGGGAAAGGTGATCGAATCGAAGATGACAAGAAAGCGCTACAGCCAATGCTGCCTCATGTTTAGGGGATCTGTCGTCTGCCGCTCCCGGTATGTCCGTTCTATTAACATTTCCTGCGGATATCATCTACATCTGAGGCGTACATTTTGAATCAGCTGTCCGCGCTGGGCCATCTAATCCATCGCACTACTAAGCCGTTCCATCGGGAACCGCTCAGGGAAAACCGGCCGCCCGTTCTCAGCATCACCCGACAGCGCTGACATCCTCATGCGCGTGTTGCGACTGAACCGCCTGTTCCGCAGATTCTCGATTCCGGGCACGGGGAAGTCGGACCACTTCACAGCGTAGACGGAGCCTTGGAAGTTAGAGTCGATGCTAAACAAAGCGATACTGTCAGGAAGTTGTGCGGGGTGAGACTGGGGGAAAACGCACGTCTCGAGACTACGCCCGATTGTTTCAGGCATGTACACATATGCAGCGACCGTTCCGGCGGCTGCCAGCGAGCCGTACATGAGATAAGGACCTTGCGCAAGTATTAGATCGAACCCCGGCGGAGTATAACGATGCGGTGCAAAAGCACTCACCACAGGCGCTCGCAGCTAAAAACGCGGGGGTCGTGAGAGCGAGGACGGTGTTCACAAGTTGGTTTGCGCCTTGGCCGAAGCTGCTAGCAGCCGCCCGCGTGCGCGAGGGCTGAATCTCGGCGGTGTAGAGGCGCACGCAGAGGGACCACGAGCCGGAGAAGGTAAAGGCGAAGAGCTCAATGAGCACGATTACAGCCCATTTACCGAACGGGGTGTAGGCCGCACCAGAGGCATCTGACGAAAGATATGTCAGTTTTTGTGTGTATATGTATAATCACATCCCACGAGGAGTGGGAGAATCTCACAGAGGATCCCGATGGTTAGCTGGGTGGCGGCAACACAGATTCCACCTCCCAGAATCAATGTGCGGCGGCCGACCTTGTCCACGTAAAGTGTGCCTAGGGCACAGGCGGCGAATAGCAACATACCCGTGACACCAGATGCGATGATGGATGATGTATTCGCATCAAGACCGGCTTGGGAGAAGAGCAGGGGAGCATAGTAGAGCACGAAGTCGATTCCTAAGAAAGTTGTGTTAGATGAGTGATTTTCGCAAATGCCACATGGGATTAGTACCAGACAGTTGCTGAAGAACCTAGATCAAGGAATAGCTGTAATCAGCGCAACACTCCAGTAATGATAAAAAGTCTGCGCACGTTCAAGAAAGCGCCGAGCAGGGTCCGACCTCGTACGCCCTTGTCAAAGATGTCCAACCATCCGGCCTTATCGTTAGAAGGCGGCACGGCCATCAGTTCTCGACGTTCATCCTCGTCTTCCGGCCCGGTAAGCAGATTCAGCACTTGCTGCGCTTCCTCACTACGCCCATGCGTGATCAGCCAGCGGGGGGAGAAAGGCAAGAAGGGCACCGTCACCGCGACGAGCAGGGCGACGAAGGTGGAAATGGCGAAGGGGAGTCGCCAGGCCAGTGAGGATTTTATTTGTACGCTGCCGTAGCAGACGAAGAAGCCTAGTGCGACGGCACCTGTGGTGAAGAGCTGGAAGCAGGAAATGACGCGGCCGCGAAGGTGCTTTGGGCAGATTTCACATCTGGAAAAGGTGTTCATCAGTCACAGAGGAATTAGGGGAACGCCAGAGAAACTCACAGATAGACAGTGCCGGCCGAAAGAAAAAATCCCTCGCCCGAACCTGCTATGCATCTTCCGACGATAAGTGCTGTAAGGTTCGGTGCACCGCAAGCTAGTAAAACAACATCAGTGCGGTCATTCATCGCAAAAGAATATGTACGCACAGATGGCGCTTCCGACAGCAAACATCAGGCTGCCCAGCGAGATCGTGTACTTGCGTGAAATCCGATCGGACAGGCTCCCTGCGAGAATGCCTGTGACAGCTGATGGGATGAGGATCACTGCGACGACAAAGCCGCGCATGAAGTCGCTCAGTGTGCCAAAGTGAGCGATGAATTGCGGCATTTGCTGAGGCACAGAAGAGTCAGTCACTTTTTTTTTGAATGTATGAGAAATGTTAGGGGACATACTGTGATAGAGCCGATGCTGCCCGTGTCACCGCCAAACAACGAGCCGACCAAGCAAACGAGGATTGCGTATCCCCCTAAGCTCTATGAGAGTGCCGTCTAGCCACGGCAATGCATGGTAGCTCACAAACGCGGGTATTCGGTGTGACTTTTGCAGCCATTTTGACGTCGATGAAAATGGAATGAAAGATGGCAGGAGCTCAACAGGATGCACATCTTCGGACTCTAAGCAGTTTTATAGCATGAGCAACAAGAACGGTCATGATTCGCGATAGCCTGAGGTAACAGAAGAGTCGGGAGAGGGGTTTTAGCAGCAATTTAGCCGTCAATTGGTCACGCCGCTCCCAGTAAAACTAATAGATGTTCAAAATTTAGCCGTCGATTGGCCAGCGCTAATGCCACATGGCGACGGGTTTCCTCCTCCTCCAGTCGACAACAGATTCAGATCAGATGTAGAGGATACAGCTGCGGAAAGGACTATCATGGAACCTCGGACAGTGAAACGGATATACCGGGAGCCACAAATTGCTCTAACAGGAATGTCGTCATGCAAGGCAGGGTCCTTACACATGAGGTTGCTGTAGCGCTTTCTTATCAACTTCGACCACCAGTCCCAATGTCTTCAGCTCCCAACTCTCCCTCTCCTTCCAGCCCCCCTTTGATGTCTTTAAGCGGTGCTCCCGCATCCCTGCCGTTTGAAGTGACCATAGCCGAGGCACCCGTGGAACCAACCAAGGAGCTTGACGCCAACAAGAGCAGGCATACACTGTACTACTTCGAAGATGGGAATGTTGTCTTTCTGGTGAGCTGATCTCTCTTCCCTTGTGGGGTAGCTGTTCTGATATCTTCAACTCGTAGATCGAAGACACACTGTACAACGTACATCGCTACTTCTTCGCGCGCGATTCCGCCCACTTCCGTGCCATCCTCCAAGAAACCGGCGCATCCCACCCATGCGAAATGTCGGACGTGAGCTGCGCGGACTTTGACGAGTTCCTTGCCATTATGTACCCTACGTAAGCCTGTGACTCCATCACGCATGTAGAGCATACTGACATCCGAGATAGCGACTTCCGCCGGCCCTCGGCGAAGACCACGGCCCAATGGATATCGATGTTACACCTTGCAGCGAAATGGGGTTTCGAGAACATCAAGCTCCTTGCCATCGACAACCTGACTGCAAACGCCACTCCCATCGACAAGATTGTTCTCGGACGCCGATACGGCATTACCGATTGGCTTCCGGAGGCCTACGAGGCGGTCTGCACACGCGCGGATCCCTTGACTTTGGAAGAGGGGATGAAGCTGGGCGTGGAGGATACTGTGAGGATCTCGGCTGCGAGGCAGGTGTATGGGATTAGCAAGGCGCGTTTCGAGGCGAAGTACCTCGCAGGTGACTTGGAAGATATATTTAAGCTCGAAAAGCCTTCAGAGGGAAGTGTGACATCCATGGATGACGAGGAACACGTTATTAAAGTCCAGGAGGAG
>KV417656.1:29599-58258 GCA_001630335.1 Athelia psychrophila
GTGAGCTGATCTCTCTTCCCTTGTGGGGTAGCTGTTCTGATATCTTCAACTCGTAGATCGAAGACACACTGTACAACGTACATCGCTACTTCTTCGCGCGCGATTCCTCCCACTTCCGTACCATCCTCAAAGGCACCGACGCATCCCACCCATGCGTGATGTCGGACGTGAGCTGTGAGGACTTTGACGAGTTCCTCGCCATTCTGTACCCCACGTAAGCCCACGACTCGTCTACGAGGGTGGAGCGTACTGAACATACAAATTAGCGACTTCCGTCGGCCCACAGAGAAGAACACGGCCCAATGGACGTCGATTCTCCACCTCGCAGCGAAATGGGGCTTTGAGAACATCAAGCTCTTTGCCATCGACAACCTGACTGCAAACGCCACTCCCATCGACAAGATCGTCCTCGGACGTCGATACGGCATTATCGACTGGCTTCCGCGGGCCTACGAGGCGGTCTGCACACGTGCGGATCCCTTGACTTTGGAGGAGGGGATAAAGTTGGGCGTGGAGGATACTGTGAGGATCTCGGCTGCGAGGCAGGTGTATGGGATTAGCAAGGCGCGTTTCGAGGCGAAGTACCTCGCAGGTGACTTGGAAGAGATATTTAAGCTCGAAAAGCCTTCAGAGGGAAGTGTGACATCCATGGATGACGAGGAACACGTTATTAAAGTCCAGGAGGAGCGGGTCGCGGCAGCACAGATGGAATATCTGGCTAATCCGACTCCTCCTGTGGGAGCTTGCATGAACCCAACATCTACCTATAATCCGGGTGATGGTCCATGGTATATTAGCAGCGCTTGTGGCTCGTGTGGCGGCTGCAAACCAGAGTCAGACGAGCAAAAAAGGAAGAGGGAAGCGAAGGAGGGGAAGGAGCGGGAACTAGGAGATCTTAAGTCAAGGCTCGAGCAGAGGCGGCAAGAACTGGCTGGGAGAGAACAGCGCATGGAATCCTTTATGTAGCATCATCATGTCCCAGGGAGCGTTCTGCGATGTTAATATGTATTCTACTTGTACTGCTACCCTCGCTCAGGCCAGTCACTGAGCCATAGCTCTAAGCTGCTAGGTATCTTCTAACGATAACCACTGCTCTAACCACTCTAACTACTGATGATTCCGTTCAGCTCCTCCCTGCCCCTCCGCTCTGGGAAATTGTATCGTTCTTGGGGGTAGCCGATGGTCAAAAGTAGAGGTGCAAAGTTACATATAGATCAGCACAAGACCAGCGGGTACTGCCAGTGGCACAGTACCAGTGCGCATTGAAGCCGGAGCATTTACTAATATCTCTGGCGTTGCTCCTTCTGTCATTAACTTATCATTGGCCTGATTCCTGACATCCAAACGACTACAATCTTCTACTTACCGTGATCGATGTTAGTATCTGAACGGAGCTGAACACGATTGGAATACGAACCATGTATCGCCGTAATGCTACCATACAAGCTTAAGGCGCTCAAAGGCACTCGAGTGCCCTAAACATGAGGCAGCACTCCAGCCTGCAGTACTTTCTTATCTACCGCAGCCAACAATTTCAATATCTTCTATTCACAACTCCCCTGCTCCGTATAGCCCATCTCTCATGGCACTATGTTGCTCTTGCACTCCGTCGCCTTTCGACTTGACGATAACCGAGGCACCAGACTATGCTAGGCATCCACGCTACTACTTCGAAGATGGGAACATTGTCTTCCTGGTGAGTTAGTCTATCGTCGCCCGTTTGAAGACTATTCTGATATCTCTTCAACGGGTAGGTTGAAGACACGCTGTACAACATGCATCGCTACCTCTTTGCTCGTGATTCCACCCACTTCCGTACCATACTCCGAGACAATGGCGCATCCGACCCTTGCGTGATCTCGGACGTGAGCTGCACGGAATTTGACGAGTTTCTCGCCATTCTGTATCCCACGTAAGTGGACCTCCTCATGTGCGATACCGGGGCTATGGTCATTGAACATATATACATCAGCGACTTCCGTCAACCCTCGAAGAGGACCACGGCCCAATGGACGTCGATTCTCCACCTCGCAGCGAAATGGGGCTTCGAGAACATCAAGCTCCTTTCCATCGACAACCTGACTGCAGATGCCACTCCCATTGACAAGGTCGTCCTTGGACGTCGATACGGCATCACCGACTGGCTTCCCGGGGCCTACGAGGCGGTCTGTACACGTGCGGACCCTTTGACTATGGAGGAGGGGATGAAGCTGGGCGTGGAGGATACTGTGAGGATCTCTGCTGCTAGGCAGTTATATGGGATTGGCGAGGCCCGCCATGAGACCAAGTACCTCGCAGGCGACTTAGGAGAGATATTTAAACTTGGAAAGCCTTCGGTGGGCAGTATTTCACCCATGGATGGCGACGGAGACCCCCAGTTCCCCGAGGAATTCACTGCTGGCAGCAAGGTCTTCTTCCTTGGCGAGCATGCATATGGTGTTGTTGGCCAGATTTCGGCCACTACGGAATCCACACTCTCAGCAGTACTTGTAGTATGTTCTCAGCCAATCCGCTCTGAACTCATTCTTACGGAATATTCGGCAGTTCTTCCCTTCTGATAAGGCGACCAATGAAAAGTTCAAGAGCATTGTGGACAGTCGCATCTCTAGTCAATACTTTTCTTCGTTCAAAGCAGTGGAGCTCGCTGGCCTTACAGAGCGTGCCCTTTCTAGGATCACATCGAGCTTCATGGTATTGACGGCGGGCGGAAAGGAGGTGAACGTTGGACTTGGCCTTAGGTTTGAAGCCAAAGCCTTGAAGGTTATCGACTACACCCGAAAGAATGATCGCTTCTGGGAGTTCAGTCAGAAGACGGTTGATTTGCTCAAAGACTATAAGGTGCATATTTAACGTTCTTCGAATTCAGCATTATTTCTCAATGGTGTGGCGCAGGCGAAATTCCCCCAAATTTTCCGTCATCTTGAGTGGGACGGTAAGCTCAATGATCAGATAGCTATATCTCAGCGAATTGATATTTTCTCTCCAGACATGGTTCGCGCTTCTGACCTGTTCGACGATGATGCCGACGCGAAAGTTCAAGAAGTCAAGGTATGGCTCAAAGATCAAGGTGTCCAAGATTTCGAGCATGTTTCAATTTTTGTAGACCAGCTCAACAAGGTATGCAGCTTCGACCTGCTCTGTGATCTTGTCTTACACTGCCGATAGGACACTGTGGGTGAGATCGAAAAACTTGCTGATGCTGTAACGGCTCAAAAGTCCCAGTCTGCCACCAAAAAAGCCATAGTCACAGGGATACCCCACCAAGCCGTCCTCAAACCGGCACAAGCAGCATACCGACTCCAACATCAAAGCTTCGCTCTAGGCGATCGTGTAACGATGGTGCAAGATTCGGGTGTAGTACCGCCGTCTACCAAAGGCATCATCATAGGATTGAGCGCGAAGTCCATGGATGTCGTATGGGACGTGCTCTTCAGGTCTGGGGTGACATTAAGTGACAGGTCAGTTCCTCCTATACAGTCACACTTTCGAGCCTGACTTCACAAATCAGGTGCTCTCAGTATCGCGGATCAACTGTTAAGTTTGACTCCTGTCTGAACTTGACAAATCCCCAGTTCATAGCGCCCACAAACCTCACAGGACCGACGCCGGCCAGGCGGGAGCTGGTCGCAAGGCAAGAGCGGATGACATCGTTCATTTAGTATGATTCAAGGCGCGTAATGACCCGCGAATGTAATGTCCCCATTGTACTTTTATTGTATCACTACTTGCTAAGACATCGCTTTAAAGTACCAAACAGCATGAGATAAACACCCCAATGAGTGCATTTTATGTCCCATACAGAAGAGCACGACTGAACGATTCTAAACATTTGCGACCCATCTTACAGAGAAGTCCAGAATCTTCTAGACTCTTGATATTCACAACCTGTATGGCCGCCGTTTTGTGTAAACATTGGCCTCAGCCGCCGGTATAGCATTGCTGAATAGTGCTCTAGGTCGTACGGGAAAATATCCGCCTGTTACTCACGGCAACAGGATGACGACCACCCAAACTCTGCCGGCCCATCTCATGAATACCTGAAGATAGTTCCAGTATCATTTTATAAGGGATGTCCTGACGTACGGCTGGAATGTTATAATTGTACTTTGCCTTCGCTAAGACAGTTTGAACCTCAGGCACCAAACAACGTGGGCTAAATGGATCAATGACCCCCGAGTCATGATGCATGAGCGCTTCCAAGTCTCGCACACACTGTGAATCCTAGAACGTGTTTTATTCACCCAGCAAAACGGGTGCCACCACAGGTTCTCCAATCACTACCACTTGTTTACCTGGCGGCAGACAGAGAATAACCGGTTTAACGGGCTCCGCAAACCTAGCAAACATAATTTGGAATGTGTCCCAATTCACTGGTTCTGTGTCGGAGTAGAACCGGGTGGATGTCACCCAGATAACGTGTGTTTCCGCAGCATGGTAGATTGGTATGTTCATTGGCTTTCCGGGGTAGAAATAACAAGGTAAACAATTGAATCACATTGTGTTCTCTAATACTGTATCATTACGACCGCAAGTTCGGCCTGATTTCTTGTGACCGAGGCAAATGACTAGTTCGCATGTTCATATGTACTTTTGACGTGGGACGAACTTTGAATAGGTTCAAAAATCAGGCCCAAACTGGCAATCCGCAGGGCTTTTCAGTGGCTTGGGCGAGGCTCGGACGAAAATGGATGTTCATGGCCTAAATTTTTGCGTGACAGTCACACAAAATAGGCTCAGTTCAGAAGGCCTTGGGACAGGTGACGAACTTGCGGTCGTAATGATACAGTATGGGTAGGCCCCAGACTATGCCCATCGCCACTCTCAATGCTCATCACTTGAGTTTTCCGCCTGCAGAGCCGATGCTGCCCGGGCTGCCCGGGCTGCCCATGTCACCGTCAAACAACAAGCCGACTAAGCAAACGAGCGTTGCGTATCCCCCTAAGCTCTATGAGAATGACGTTTAGCCACGGCAATGCATGGTAATCTCACAAGCGTGGGTAGTCGGTGTCACTTTTACGGCCATTTTGATGTCGATGAAAAGGGGGAGAGCGAAAGATAGCCTGAGCGAATCAACAGACGTAAAATCTTCGGACTCAAAGCAGTTTTGTATGACAAGCAAGGACGTCCATGATTCGCGATGGCACAGAAAAGTTGGGCGCGGGGTTTTAGCAGCAATTTAGCTGGGGATTGGTCAAGACCGCTCCCAGTAAGACTACTAAATGTTCAAAATTTAGCCACCGATTGGCCGGCGCCTAATATCACATGGCGACGGCGCCGACAGGTTTCTTCCTCCACCCCTCCTCCAACGGATTCAGATTAGATACAGAGAACACAGAGGATCGCGACAAAGGACTATCACGAAACCTCGGACAATGAAACGGACATACCGGGAGCAACAAACCACCTCAACAGGAACGTCGCCATGCAAAATAGGGTCACTACACATGAGGCAGGACTCGCCGTAGCGCTTTCTTATCATCTTTGACCACCAGTCCCAATGTCTTCAGCTCCCAACTCTTCCTCTCCTTCCAGCCCCTCTCTGATGGCTTCGAGCGGTGCTCCCGCATCCTTGCCGCTTGAAGTGACCATAACCGAGGCACCCGTGGAACCAGCCAAGGAGCTCGATGCCAACAAGAGCAGGCATCCGCAGTACTACTTTGAAGATGGGAATGTTGTCTTCCTTGTGAATACCTCTCCTTTCGCGCGTGCGCTAGCTGTTCTGATGTCTTCGACTCGTAGATCGAAGACACACTGTACAATGTACATCGCTACTTCTTCGCGCGCGATTCCACGCACTTCCGTGCCATCCTCCAAGGCACCGACGCATCTCACCCATGTGTGATGTCGGACGTAAGCTGTGCGGACTTTGACGAGTTCCTCGCCATTATGTACCCCACGTAAGCCTACGACTCCATCGCGCGCAAGAGCATACTGACATGCGAAATAGCGACTTCCGCCGGCCCTCGGCGAAGACCACGGCCCAATGGACATCCATCTTACACCTCGCAGTGAGATGGGGCTTCGAGAACATCAAACTCCTTGCCATCGACAACTTGACTGCATATGCCAATCCCATAGACAAAATCTTCCTCGGACGCCGATATGGCATTACCGACTGGCTTTCAGGAGCTTACGAGGCGGTCTGCATACGCGCGGATCCTTTGACTGTGGAGGAAGGGATGAAGTTGGGCATAGAAGATACTGTGAGGATATCGGCTGCGAGGCAGGTATATGGGACCGGTAAGGCCCGCCATGAGGCGAAGTACCTCGCAGGCGACTTGGAAGAAATCTTTAGCTTAGAAAAGTCATTGGAGGGAAGCATTTCATCCATGGAATGCGAGGACGCTATCAAAGTCCAGGAGGAGCAGGTGGCGGCAGCGCAGATGGAATATTTGTCTAATCCGGCTCCTCCTGCAAGAGCTTGCACGCACCCAAAAATTTTCATTGATGGCAGGGGCAACAGGCCATGTGGCTCATGTGGTGGCTGCAAACCAGAGTCAGACGAGCAAAAAAGGAGGAGGGAAGCGAAGGAGGGGAAGGAGCGGGAACTAGGAGATCTCAAGTCAAGGCTCGAGCAGAGGCGGCAAGAACTGGCTGGGAGACAACAGCGGATGACATCATTTAGGTAGCATCACCATTTGCATGTCCCAGGGAGCGTTCTGCGATGCCACGATGTATTCCACTTGTATTACTAAGTGCTGAGCGCTCTCGCTCAGGTCACCCTCTGAGCTATAGCTTGGCTATAGCTGCTATTGTGTAAGGGTACCTCCTAACGATAACCACCTTCACAACTGGCGAGTCCGTTCAGCCTCTCCGCTATGTGAATTTGTGTCGTTCTTGCGGGGTAGACCAGAGGTAGACGATGGTGAAAACTAGAGTTGCATTATAGACCATCCTGGTGCAGTGCTCATTCAAGCCGGAGCTTTTATCGCCTAGCTGCCCTCTGTCGATAACTTGTCATTGACCTGATATTGGCCTGATATCTGAAAAATGACGACAATCTTCCACTTACCGTCATCAACGAGTCTCTGAACTGAACTGAACACGCTTGGAATACGAACCACACATTGCAGCAATGCTGCCATACAAGCAACAAGGCGCTCAAGTGCCCTAAACGTGAGGCAGTACTCCAACCTGCAGTACTTCCTTATCAACCACAACCAACAATCCCAATGTCTGCTATTCACGAATCGTCTACTCCATCCAGCCCATCTCTCATGTCGCTGGGCAGCGATCGCGCCTCGTCGCCTTTCGACTTGACCGTAACCGAGGCACCCGTGGACCAAGCCAGGCATCCACACTACTACTTCGAAGATGGGAACGTGGTCTTCCTGGTGAGCCAGTCTCTCCTCCCATGTTGGCAAACTATTCTGATATGTTTTCAACTGGTAGGTCGAAGACACGCTATACAACGTGCATCGCTACTTCTTTGCTCGCGATTCCACCCACTTCCGCGCCATCCTCCAAGGCACCGACGCATCCCACCCATGCGTGATATCGGACGTGAGCTGCGCGGACTTTGACGAGTTCCTTGCCATTCTATATCCCACGTACGTGAACACCCTCCTTTACGCCGCGTGAAGCAATACTGAACACACACATTAGGGACTTCCGTCGGCCCTCGGAGAAGACCACGGCCCAGTGGACATCGATCCTCCACCTCGCAGCGAAATGGGGCTTCGAGAACATCAAGCTCCTTGCCACCGACAACCTTACCGCAAACGCGACTCCCATCGATAAGATCGTCCTCGGACGTCGATACGGCATCATCGACTGGCTTTCCGGGGCCTACGAGGCGGTCTGCACACGCGCGGATCCTTTGACTGTGGAGGAGGGAATGAAGCTGGGCGTGGAGGATACTGTGAAGATCTCAGCTGCTAGGCAGTTGTATGGGACTGGCAAGGCCTGTCATGACGCGAAGTACCTCGCAGGCGACTTGGGAGAGATCTTCAGCTTGGAAAAATCTTTGGAAGGAAGGGTTTCATCCATGGATAACGAGGACGCTATCAAAGTCCAAGAGGAGCAGGTCGCGGCAGCGCGGATGGAATGTCCGACCATAAGCCCGTGCCCAGAACCCTACTATCATGCCCAACGCGGGTACTCTGTCACTCAGAAATGTGCATATTGTCTGGAATCAGACCAGCAAAGAGGGAAGAGAGAAGCTGTCGAGGAGAAAGAACGGCACCTAGCTGATCTCAAGTCGAAGCGCGAGAACAGGCGGCATGAGCCGGTAGACAGGCAAGAGCGGATGGCGTCATTCAGGTAGTATCATCTAAGGCGTGTCCTGACTAGTCCCCCGAGGGCAAACGCCAGACAATTTTGATCGAACCTGCGTAAACTCCGGATATCCTTGTCTGGCGTCCTGACGTGCGTTTGGAATGCTACCATTGATATTGTACTTTGATTGTATCGATTGTATCAGCTGTACCTTCGCTAAAACAGCTTGAACCTCAGGCACCGAACAGCGTGGGCTAAACGACGAAATGACTTCAAGTTTTGATGCACGAGCGCTTCCAAGTCGCACCCAAAAGAGCACACTTGCGCGTGACCCAACCCGCAGACTCCATGACATTTACAACCTAGCCACGACTTCAACTGACGTTCTGAACCGGATTTCTTTCGAAAAGATTGTTCTCGGACGCCATGTGACATGCAACAGCAAGTAATCTACAGCCCTTCACCATCCTAACCGTTTCCCTCGTCGACCACACAGCAACCGGCCATCAGCTAGTCACTGGTCTCCCGAGGGCAAACACCAGAAAATTTCGATCGAACCTGCGTGAACTCCGGATGTCCTTATCTAACCAGCACGATATCATGGTCATATCTCCCACGGGACACGAGGCTACCAACTGCCGGTTAGCGGCAGTCCGCAATTAGTCGAATATCGACTTACGCAGGCCCCGGAACATATGGCTATTGCTCTTGCTGGCAACGGCCTTACCAACCTCTGCCGTTGGCCTTGTCTGGACTTTTTTGGTCTGTTCAAAATGCCTCAGGCCTGTGACCATGCCAGCGCACTGACTAAGTATCAGTGACTGTTTACTTGACAGGTTTTTCCGCGTTTCTTAAGGTTCTTCGCACATCTGCGCAAGGTTGTTGCCAGTGTTCCTGGTAGGCTCGTGATGTTGAATCGAGAAGAGTATCAGCCGACATACATTCGTCACGATGGAAGCGACAGCGACAGCGGAGCACATACGGGATAATCTCTCTTAAGGTACGATGGGAGGGACATAGAACGCTCCTCAGGTCAGAATGTGGTCAGCTTTTGTGCTAATCTGCTCCGCGTCCTTGGCATCCGCGGTCTTGGGACCTATCGCGACTGACGCACCTGCGCCGGCAGGGGGTTCTGTTGCCAATAATCAGCCGCCTCTCAGTTCCTTCTTCACTGGGCATAGCCCGCCATATCCCACAGATGACTGGTGGGTTGGATATGCCGCCGGCAGTGGCGATGCGTACGTCGATTTCGAGACCTATTGCGATATTGCGATGCTAAGTAATTTATCGATCCTAGTGTCTGCGCGGGGCCATTCCCATATCAGTCTAATCTTGCCGCCTCCTCCATTCAGTTTGGGATGTCCTCGGACCGATCGTTCGACGGCACTTCCATCAAACAGCCCACGCAGACCGATTGGTCTGCTGGATTTGTCGAGCACTCTGGAGATTTCTCAGATCATCATGCAATTTCTTGGGCGAGATTTTCCGGTATCCAGATCGGCATTCCGCGACTAATTTGGCATTCAGGATACCCAAAGCGTTCAGGTTGAATACTCTACGGGCTCAAGCAGCATGACCGGTTACATGGTCCCCGGATCGCCCTATATGACGTTCAACTTTGCTGGTGCCACCCCGCTGCTTACCAGCGGGCAAGGCCCTATCACGTCTTTCAACGGCTCGACAGTCACTAGTGGCGGTTCTGCAGGCACGGTATTTGTCTGAATTTACAGTTACTTTATCTGATGCGCTTCCGTTGAAAGTTTCCGCCACTGGCTCCAAGTTCACTGTGGTCAACAACATCGGGACCTACGTGATTTACTCGCTCTCCGGGGATCTTACTTTGTCAGCTCAAGCCACCGCCAGTGCAAGCACAGTGCAAGCCGCTTCCGCATTTACCGGCGTTCTTCGCATGGTCAAATTGAATAGCACTTCTCATGAAGCGCTACTGGACGAGTACTACGCCAATTACCCAACGGGAGTAACCACCGACTACTCTTTCTCGGGCGACACTGCCGATTTGACATTCACTTGGGACGTCGTGGGCACCGCAAGCGATCTGCTCATGCTCACATGGCCGCATCATCGGTAAGATCCATGCAATAATATATCCTGAAGACCGCCTGACTTTAGCCAGTATCAAAATGGTGTCGCCGAACTTTCCCGCCACCACCGCGCTCAACTATCTCACCACCAAGGGCTACATGTATCCTGCCCTTGGGAACGTGTGGACATTGGCTTACGATTTGTCCACCATCACGTTCAATGCCCCCCGTGCGCCTGACAGCTCTTGCACAGCCGCCCTCGTACAAGGCGTACAGTACGAGATCGGATTACTTAGTGCAAGTTCGCCTAGCGTTCCGGGGGATTTCTATTACTGGGGTGGATCGATTGCAGCACAAGGGCGACTCGCGTATGTGCTCCGTATGCTTCAAACCCACAGCTCGCTGACGTCAATGAAGACTTATCGCGGACCACTTGGGACAGACAAGCCTGATCTCCAACGTCGTTGACTATTTAGAGGCTTCTTATGCTTACTGGGTATGTTGCATTACCGCCAATGCGATCTGTCCCCGGAAAGCTCATTTCTCTCGATAGTTCGAATCATCATCTTCCACTCTGCCGGCCTACGAGACTGCATGGGGCGGTATCATCAATGCTGGGGGAGCCGATGATGTCAACGTAGACTTTGGAAACGGTTTCTACAACGTAAGCAATGTCAATGTCTCATCAGAATTTGCACTAACGCAACACCTCTCTTGCGCAGGATCATCACTTCCATTGTTTGTTCTTCGTTTTACAGACGGCTTCATTTACTTACATACATAATCAGATGGATACTTCTTGACTGGGGCTGCCATTATTGCCAAGTACGTGCTGTATCCCCTCTTCGTATCACATAGGGCGCTAACATCACATACAGGTACGACAGCTCTTGGATGGCAGCACATCTGGACTACATCAACTACTTCCTTCGAGATATCGTGAATCCATCGCGCGACGATCCTTACTTCCCTGTGACGCGGCACCGCGACTGGTTTGCTGGCCACTCTTGGGGTGAGACAAATCAATTGTGCACAACGTGCAAATACTAAGATATTTGTTACGCAGCATCGGGAGTTGCGAACGGAGCGGGCTCTCGAGACGAAGAGTCAACTGGTGAAGGAAACAATGCGTACTACGGTGCCATGCTCTGGGCCAATGTGTCCGGCAACGCGGACATCTACAATTATGCGCGTCTCCTCTTAGCAACAGAGCAGCATGGCACTCAAGTATACTGGCACATGTATCCGGAACAGTCTTCAACTGACCGTGATCAGCCATACCCCGAGGACGGCGTCCGGGCCCTTGTGACGATTGGAAATGTCGAAGATTGGCAGTCAGGTGCCTGGCTGTGAGTACTGCTTGATTTGGATCCTTCGTCTCCTGTATTAATTCAGTCACCAGCTTTTGGGGCGCGGAGAAGGTTGAGATCGCTGCGATCCAAATGCTTCCTGTAACCCCGGTCAACGAATATCTTTATGATTCAGCCTGGGTCAACAACGTGTTCAACTACGCTCAGGATGAACTGACGGATCCCACCATTGACGACGAGTGGAAGTGCGTCATCTACGATGCGTATTCACAGTATAATCCCCAGTCTGCTGCGGCTCTGTCCACCGGTCTTTCCGACTGGGGAACTGGAAACACGTATACCAACACCCTTTACTTCATCTCTACTCGACCAAACACTGGTGGCTCGATCTGCTCCGCCACAAACGCAAACCCTATTGGCAACTTCACCATCAGCACGTCCGATGGCTTGTACGTTGTATCCACTGCGGCCAATGCGAACCTCATCGCCTCTGGTACATCAACAACCGCCACCAAATTCGCCTTCGCTTGGATGCCAAACTCCGGTTCCATTTTCAACACTGTCAATTCTCAGTTCGTGACGGCAGATCAAAGCGGAATAGATGCACTCGCATCTGCGCGGGCTACTGTCTCAAGTTGGGAAACATTCACCATTCGTCCGAAAGTCGGGGCTGCTTCTGGAGTTTACTCCATAAAGGCGAACGCAAATGGTTTGTATGTTATTGTGGGGGCTGGTGGCGCGCTGATCAATAATGCAACGACGGAGGCGGGTAGCACAGGGTTCATCATCCAGTAGACAGGCCGGATATTTGCAAATTGATGTACTCTTTATTTTTTATGTAACTATCAGGGCTTGGGATGATTTGACTCGTTTTATGGACCCCTGAGAGATGTAAACTCGAAGAGAGGACTTGTTTTTGTGGGCTCAACATGGGCTTGGCAAACGAACAACGAGCCGCCAACGAGCCGCCAACGAGCCGCCAACGAGCCGCCAACGAGCCGCCAACGAGCCGCCGCGGCCGGCTGCTCGCTAATGCTTCCGATTGTCACGAGACTGCAGCAAAGTGCACACCTTTCAACGTCATCATGGCGCCTTTATCTTACAACAATCTGCACAACTCCTCTTGCAACTCGAGCTCGCTGGCCATGGACTTCCTTCTGTCAAAAAACGGTCAAGATACGACGGATCTGCTTTGGCACCCAGTCGCATGACTTGCCAGCGCACAGCTTCACACGATAGCTGTCTTGTTCGAGGAGCTCCCAACCGCAAACATCCAAACAGGTTTATCCGAGCGCTGGCGAAGGGAGACATCCTGGGACATACTGTGCCTGCGATGAAGCTTGTGATCAAACGAAATGCTGTCAGGGCCTCGTTCTTCGACTAAACGACTAAATCGAGTCTTTAAAATGGCTCCAGTGGGCTGCACAACATATCCCACAACCCACCATGTTCTCTGCATTAGTCATTCTCTGCAGTGCCTCTCTGGCTCTTGCGGTGCTAGGGCCAATCTCAACCGATGCGCCTGCTCCTGCGGGAGGTTCTATCGCAAATAATCAACCTCCATTGGCATCCTTTTGGGCGGGCCACAGTCCCCCGTATCCCACAGATGACTGGTGGGTTGGCTACGGAGCAGGAAGTGGAAACGCGTAGGTACTCTCATCCCACACTCTACGCAGTCACGCTAAAAACAACCATCTATTCGCAGCGTTTCTGCTGGACCTTTTCCTTACGAGTCAAACCTCGCCGCATCGTCTATTCAGTTCGGCATTTCCAGCAGCCGCCAGTTTGACGGTACATCCATCAAGCAGCCAACCCAAACAGATTGGTCTGTTGGTTTTTCGGAACACTCTGGGAACTTTGCGGACCATCACGCGGTTCAATGGGTACTGTTTTTGCTTGTACATCATTTTCGTTCGCTAACACTTCCCAGGACACGCAATCTGTTCAAGTCGAATATGTCACTGGAGCCAGCAGCATGATCGGTTATATGGTTCCCGGGTCCCCCTACTTGACTTTTAACTTCGCCAGCTCTACGCCGTTACTTACTAGTGGCCAAGGCGCCATTACTTCGTTCGGTGGCACGGCGGTGACTTCTGGCGGTGCTGCTGGTGCGTAGTATCCGCTAGCGCTTCTGTGACAGCTCTTGATTTTAAACTGTAACAGTTTCATCCACTGGAACTCGGTTTACTGTCGTCAACAGCATTGGCACATATGTCATATACTCCCTTTCTGGAGCCATCACGCTTTCCGCGCAAGCTACGGCCGCTGCGAGCACCGTGAAGGCCTCCAAAGCATTTACCGGCGTGCTTCGTGTGGTGAAGCTGAATAGCACTTCCCACGCTGCGCTGTTGGACCAATACGTCGCGACTTACCCTACGAGCGTCACCACCGATTACACCTTTGCCGGCAACTCGGCCGACCTCATCTTCACCTGGGGCGTTGTCGGCACCGCCAGCAACTTGCTTATGTTGACTTGGCCTCACCACCGGTAAGTATCATTTCCCAACGCTCCTCATGTACTAAACTGAACTTCGCCAATCAACAGCATCAAAATGGTTTCGCCCAACTTCCCTGCAACGACTGCCCTGAACTACCTTACCACAAAGGGCTATATGTACCCCGCGCTTGGAAATGTGTGGACGCTGGCCTACAGTCTGCCAACGATAACGTGGAATGCGCCGCGTGCTCCTGACAGCTCGTGCACGAGTGCTATCGTTCAAGGCCTCAAGTATGAGATTGCGAAATTGAGCGCGAGCGCCCCCAGCATTCCAGGAGATTTCTATTACTGGGGAGGCGCCATCGCCGCACAGGGAAGATTGGCGTAAGGAATATTAAACTTTATATTGACCAAAATCTCACAACCTACCTGTTTTTAGTCTTATCGCGGAACATTTGGGCCAAACAAGTCTCATATCCGAGGTCACCGGCTATCTCGAGGCGTCGTATGCCTACTGGGTCAGTGAATGCCTCCCAAATTCATTACTTTAAACTAATTCGTTGTGGGCAGTTCCAATCATCGTCAGCTACGCTCCCGGCATACGAAACCAGCTGGGGAGGCATCATCAATAAAGGCGGCGCAACCGACGTCAACGTAGACTTTGGCAACGGCGCTTACAATGTAAGAGCCTCGCCGAACTCCTGCTACCACAGCATGCTAACTAATTTCGATTTCAGGATCATCATTTCCATTGTGCGTGGAAGGCTGAAGCTTACCGAATTTTCTCTAACTTGGTTTAATAGATGGCTACTTCCTGACTGGCGCAGCAATCATCGCCAAGTAAGCGCTCATTATATTTCTCCGCTGACTTTAACTGACACTGCCACAGATACGATAGCGCCTGGCTTGCTGCACATAAGACATATGTCAATTATTTCTTAAGAGATATCGCCAATCCATCGCGATCTGATCCATACTTCCCCGTCACGCGGCACCGTGACTGGTTTGCTGGACACTCATGGGGTACGAAGAACGACCATAGACTATCCGAGTCTATCCATGTTGACCTTCTAATTTTGCAGCATCTGGTGTCGCGAATGGCGCAGGATCCCGAGACGAGGAGTCGACCGGCGAAGGAAACAATGGGTACTACGGCGCCTTGCTCTGGGCCAACGTGACCGGCAACACGGACATGTACAACTATGCTCGTCTTCTTCTTGCTACGGAGCAGCACGCTACACAGATCTACTGGCACTTGTATCCCGAGCAATCGTCGACCGATCGCGATCAGCCATACCCGGAGCCCGCTGTTCGGGCCCTCATTACGATTGGAAATGTGGAGGATTGGCAGTCGGGCGCCTGGCTGTAAGACTTGTTCTCCTTGATTCATGTATGCCCCGCTCACCTCGTTACATAGCTTTTGGGGCGCAGAAAAGGTCGAGATCGCTGCCATCCAGATGCTCCCCGTCACTCCGGTCAACGAATATCTTTACGACTCTGCCTGGGTCAACAACGTCTTCAACTATGCTCAGAATGAGCTCACCGACCCTACCATCGACGACGAGTGGAAATGTGTCATTTATGATGCGTATTCGCAATACAACCCTCAGGCCGCCGCCACCCTCTCTACAGGGCTATCGGATTGGGGCACTGGAAACACCTACACGAACACCCTATACTTCATTGCCACACGCCCGAACACAGGGGGCCCCATTTGCTCGACTACAAACGCTAACCCAGTCGGCACTTTCGCCATCAGCACCACGGCGGGACAATATGTCGTGTCGACGGCGGCTAGTGAGAACCTCATCGCCTCTGGGACGGCTGCCACCGCAACCAAATTCAGTTTCGCGTGGCAGCCCAACTCAGGTACCATTCAGAACACCGTCACCAGCCAGTTCGTCACGGCGGATCAGAGTGGAATAGATGCTTTGGCGTCGGCCAGGGCAGTTGCGTCAACCTGGGAGACATTCACCATTCGGCAGAAGGTTGGAGCTGCCACAGGGGTGTATTCCATCAAGGCCAACGCGAACGGCCTGTACGTGATTCTTGGTGCTGGCAATGCGCTTATCAATGGCGCGACGACGGAGGCAGGGAGCACTGGCTTCAGAATCCAGTAGGGAGATAAGTTACTGTAGGGGGGTTACTGTAGTGCTTACGATTTCTTTGGTTTTACATTTATTTTCTATCGGGCTGTTGTGTTGATTGTTATGTACCTTGCCACCGAATTCCAATTCTTACGTGTACACGTGCAGGCGTTTAAAACGGACTCTGGTGGCAGTGCGACGCAACTTCTTGACTTTGTCCCAAATGCCCAATCTTCCAGCTGAGCTTCTAAGTCTCTTCATCGAAGCTCTCGCTATTCCATCGCATCCAAAGTCGTACGGAACGGAACATCTTACCTTGGCCAATCTCTGCATCACGAACAAAGCGCTCCGATATTTCGCGACACCCCATCTCTACTCATCGATCATCCTATCCACATCTGATCAGTTGCATGCCCTTGTCCACTCCTTGAATCAGCCTGACGGGAAAAGTCTCAAGACAGTAGACTCTTTATCCCTGAGGGACTTTGACGGGGCTTTGAACATACAAAATGCGGGTGCGATGATCGAGGTGCTCGTGCTGATGCAGGATCAGCCAGGATTCTGCCGTTTAATCATCGATCGAGATCTGCGCCGATGGACTCTGAGGTCTCACTATAACTCCTCCGACGATGAGAATGCTCCAGATGAGCCAGAATATTGGGATGATGGGGTTGCCAGCCGCCAGCGCGTGAGCCTGCGTGCTGCTCTAGAAACCTTGTCGAACCTCCGAGAGTTGCACAGTATACAAGACGAAGTATACATTGCACCAAAGGATCCGACTCCTCACATTGGCTGGACTCCCCATCACAATCTGCAACGCCTTACCCTCTACAATCCCATCCTGGATGCGGACCTCACCAAAGCCTTCGCGAAACATCCAAATCTTCAGCAGGTCATCATTGTCAGGCCTGACTTCGACGAATATCTCCTAGGCGAGGCTCTGAAACATATCCAAACATGGAGAGAACTCGTCCTTGTGGGCCACGAGGCGCTTTCGGCAAACAGATGTGCAGTTGCGATTAGGGATGCAGCCGCATCGCTTGACCGTTGTTGCAAGCTCGTCTACGTCAGATATGACTGGCATGAGGCCAGTGTGGGCTGGGATAGCGATATCGCCGATGATATACAGCTGTTTGTGAGGAGCAGGTTGGAAGACGGGGGATTGTTTCAGGGTGAGACGATGAATTCCGAGAAGACAAAAGGAGATGCCGAGTGAGGGATGGTCCTATATTTTCATGTTCGGTGGATGGCACACTTAGACACTCATATTCGAAACATATTGATTCAACGCGGCAGGCGCCGAGTGGCGGCAGATGAAGAGCATACCAATGGCAATGGCCGGCGGTAATGAGTCGGGTGCGGGGGTGCGCGCACACTTAGACACTCATATTCGAAACATATGTTGTTGACAAAGATAGGATTATAAAAAACGAAACACAATCAAGAGAAATAATCAAAGACACTGCGAGTAATATGCTGAAAATCAAGAGTCAATACGCATCCTCCTTTATTTTCAAGAAAAAGACATACCGCTCTGAGCTGTGCACTTGTATGAGGCTACACTGTGTGCGCAACATTTGGGTTAGCACAAGCTAAAAGCAACAGCAACAAGTTCAAACCACGTACCAGCCTGTCGCGCCGGTATACCCTATCCCGCCGCACTGCCCATACTCGGGCACGGTGCCAGCCGGAGTAGCCGACGTGGCTGGGGCGGACGAGGTGCTGGTCTTGCTAGTAGTGCCTACTACCGGGCTGCTTGAACTCTTGGCCGGCGTCGAGCTGGAGGCCGGGGGGGCAGAGGATCCGTATAGCGGAGGCCCGGGGATGGGATAAGTCGTCTGGGTTTGGGCAGCGTTGGAGTAGATGTCAACGATCACTGCTCGCGCGGTTAGCTTCAGGTTCCAAGGTAATGCACAGCTGCAGACAAGTGCAAGGGAGACGTACGGCCAGGGTCGGTGGCGCTGTAGCCACCGGGGAATTTGACGAGCTGCGCGGCGGTGGGCGCGAGCGATCCACCTCCAGTGATCAAGATCTGAGCACATTCTGGGTAGAATTGCTGCAGTAGGCGTTAATTTATGCGACTTCCCGGACACATTTCGCCAAGTAAAAGACGTACAGCCGGCAGCGAATGCAATGCAATCGTCTCAAATCGAATCAGGTAGTTACCGCTGGGGACGGAGGAGGGTATGGTAGTCGTCCAGGACGAGTTCTGCGCGATCATGAGACCGTCGCCCCAGGACCCGGCATAGACGGTCCCACTAATCAGCCCTGACTGGTCGATTTTGAACTAGAGGGTAGTGCGTTAAAGCAGGCACTGTCATAGCCTAAGGGAGACAAGCCTTACCCATTCAATGGTGGTAGAGTCGACCCCAGTGCAGCTTCCCGTACCGCACGAGCCCAGGTACGTCAGCTGAAGAGTACAATGGTTCATAAATGTAGCAAGGATATCTGATGAAGGCGTGTGTCGCTTACCATGGGACCGTACGGGTGGGGCCACACTTGGTTCCAGTAAGCAGTGATGGCGGAGCCGGCAGCCACAGTAGCAGTGAGCTGCAGCGCGCCGGAGGAGCCGTCGTCGTTACATGCAAGTTGGGGATCTGTCGGGTCCGTGATGGGGTTGCTGAGAGGAAGAAGGATGTATGCCATTAGCTCCTATCAGCGATGAATGAGGAAAGCGCGCACTAGCTACTCCACGGGCGCTCGATGCCCGTTTGACCAGTCGGGGAATCGTAAGGGTTCCAACCCCAGTACCAGTTGCCTGCGTTGGAGTATGAGAGGACTCCTCCGTGGGCCAAGGCTTGGCTGGCAAGTGCAGCGGCTAAAGCGAGGTATTTGAGCATGGTTACTTTGTTTTGTCCAAGTCGAAGGGTGTTGATTGTGCGACTGAATAGATATAGGGCGGCGAGCTCTTCGTATTTATACCGATTTCGTTTTGACTTTGATAGGCAGCCGGAATAGCAGCGCGGTCCGGCTTCGTCACCCAGGTGAGTTATTTAGAGGTGGTGGAAGAAGCTCGGGCTCGATGATGTTATCACGCGGGGAACGCGATCGAGCCGGGGAACAACCGAGTTGGCACCGCGGAAGGCACATTCTGCAAAGAAGTCAGTGTATCATTATTGTACGAGAAATATTACTTCGACGAACCTGCACTCGTCCACTGCAATGAAATGAACCCCATGGAAACAGTGCACATCATAGAACCAGCGTACATCATAGAACCAGTGAACATCGCCCACAAAGTCGCAGTCTGTAAGACGTTCATGGCTTGAGAGCACGGTTGGTATGTAGCAAGTATGCAGTTCAATATCTACCAGAAAGGCAGAACTGGTAAAAGCGTACCCAGTGCCTGAAGGGAAGGCTTTATACTCGCATAAACTTGGCCAAGTCCGGTGAAAACGGCCGAAAGCCTGTTGCAGATGCATTCCGCTTTGACAACTGGCTTTGCAAAGTCAGTCGATATGCGAGTCTGGCACCAGTAGGAATGTGCATTGTGGGGATGGCGCAGTAGAAATCGAGAGTTGGTCGATAGGCTGTTGGGAGGTTGCGCTAAAAAGATTGACGCGCAGATTGGTTGCAACGCAAAGGGGCGACGCAGAACTATTCGCTATGTATGGGATCGCCGAGGTGAGGTCGAGGATTTCCCCGCCGGTCGGCTCGAGACCGCAGTCAGCTCATTGTGATCAAACGTACGTACATGCCATCGGCGATCTTGTGATCCGTGAGCATCCCTTCGAATCACATGCGCAGGTACAACCCGTGCCATGTCAAGCAAGTGTCAAGCACACACCTTTTCTTAGATTCATGGCGGCCAATGCGAATACTGGAACAAGAAAAGAACGGCAAGCCCGTCCCCGCCCAATCTCCTGCTGCCCAATCTCCGACCGATCTCCTTTTGGCCATGATTGCCAATGAAGCGGGTATTCTTGGATCGTGTGTTCGGCATCACGATGATATATCGATTGAACCTGACTGAAACCTGAGAACAGCTTGTGGTCTGCTTGCTATGCTATTATTCAGCCGTGAAGTCTTCAAGCCGTGATACGTCGACGTCAAGTCCACCACTCCCATCCGATATCTGTGGATAACCACGAACATGGCGCATCGATGTGGGGTTGATAACGGGCAACCACCAGCCCTCAAGCCTTCAAGGAATACGCAGATTCGCGCAAGCCCCGACCTAGGCCGGATCCTTGTCTTCATCTTCGACTACTTTGTGAATGCGTAGCATTCGATTAGGCTCGACGTATCATCCATTACCACAAATTCTCTAGGTCTTCGAATGCGCAACCTCCTCCCGCCCTACAGGCGTTGGGGACAGAAAGCCGGTGAGCAGTGAGAAGAATGGAGGAAGTGATCCACGGATGGATACCAAGTCACAGATATAACATAGATTTATACTGGGAGTAGGCCTTGAGTATTAGGCCTAGGGTTTGGCTATAGAAGTCGGATGAGGAGCAGAAAAGCACGTCGTGCTAAAAATACCGAGCTATGCCAAACTCCCTTCTGTGGCAGTGCTGTTTACCTCCCTCCAGCCGCGTCGCGACTGCTGAATCTGGCTGAATCAAATCATATGCCTGAGACAAGCCTGAGATGTCAAATATAACGACAAAAGCCCACCATGGAACATTGGAAACTTGAAACGGACATACCAGGAACACCACAACAGGAATGCCGCCATGCAAGAAGGGTCCCACACATGAGGCAGCCCTTGCTGTAGCGCTATCATATCATCCTTGACCGCCATTTCCGATACCAATGTCTTCAGCTCCCAACACCTTTCCATCCTGTCCCTCTCCGATGTCTTTGGACAGTTCTCGCGCCTCGCCGTTCGAGGTTACTGTGACCGAGGCACCCGTGGAACCTGTGGACCAAGCTGACGAGCTCGACGCCAGCCAGAGAAGGCATCCACAGTACTACTTCGAAGATGGGAATGTTATCTTCCTGGTGAGTACCTCTTTCATTGCCCATGTGCTAGCTGTTCTGATGTGTTCCAACTCGTAGATCGAAGACACACTGTACAACGTACACCGCTACTTCTTCGCGCGCGATTCCTCCCACTTCCGTGCCATTCTGCAAGACACGGATGCGTCCCACCCATGTGTGATGTCCGACGTGAACTGTGCGGACTTTGACGAGTTCCTTGCCATTCTGTATCCCATGTAAGCCCACGGCACCACTCCGCGCGTAGAGCATACTAACATGTACAATAGCGACTTCCGTCAGCCCACGAAGAAGACCACACCCCAATGGACATCGGTTCTCCACCTTGCCGCCAAATGGGGCTTCGAGAACATCAAGCTCCTGGCCATTGATAACCTTAACGCAAACGCCACTCCCATCGACAAGATCGTCCTCGGTCGCCGATACGGCATTCTCGACTGGCTCCCCGGAGCTTACGAGGCGGTCTGCACTCGTGCGAATTCCCTGACTTTGGAGGAGGGGATGAAGTTGGGCGTGGAGGATACCGTGAGGATCTCGGCTGCGAGGCAGGTGTATGGGACGTGCAAGGCGCGCTTCGAGCCGAAGTATCTCGCGGGAGACTTGGGGGAGATCTTCCAGCTGGAAGAGCCTTCAGTGGGAGGATCTGCATCCACAGATGGCGAGGAAGACGCGATCAAAGCCCTCGAAGAGCAGGTCGCGGAAGCGCAGACGGAATTATTGGCTAGTCCAATTCCTTCTGTGGAAGCTTGTACGAACCCATGTCGAAAACTGAAGGTCGCTAGAGGTGGATGGGACTACTACGACGATAATTCTGATTGTGGCTCTTGCGGTGGCTGCAAACCAGTATCAAACGAGCAAAGAGGGAGGAGGGAAGCAATAGAGGAGAAAGAACGACAGCTAGGAGATCTAAAGTCGAAGCTCGAGGAGAGGCGGGAAGAACTGGCAGGGAGACAAGGGCGGATGGCATCGTTCAGGTGGTATGGCCTAGGGAGCGTTCTGCGATGACTTGTATTGCTACCTTCTGTCGGGGTAATTTTGTAGGTGTGACCACTAAATTGTCGTGTAGCCCGTTCGCTCCGCAAGTCATTGCCTATTTATTGTGTGGTAGAAGACATGGGAGGAAAGTATGGAGGGCATGGTCATCTAAGCCTAGTTTTCCGTAGGCAGACACCGATATTTGAATGTTTTTGAGATGGGGACGATTCGTAATCGAAGCCGGAGCTTTTGCCGTATCTTCTCCTGCTGCTCTAGATCTTCCGACGTTTCTTCTCCGGCCTGTACATGTTTATCTTTCCTCCCTTCTAGTCGACTGCTGTATCAAATTATATGCCGGACACAAGCCTGGGATGTGGAGTATCGCGTCAAAAGGCTACCATGGAACATTGGAGGCTTGAACAGCGAAACGGACATACCGGGAGCGACAAACCACCCCAACAGGAATGCCGCCATACAAGACAGGGTACACATGAGGCAGTCCCTGCTGTAGCGCTATCATATCATTCTCGATCGACGACCATTTCCAATAGCAATGTCTTCAGCTCCCAACTCCACCTCTCTGTCCAGTCCCTCTCTGATATCTTTGGGCAGTTCTCGCGCCTCGCCGTTCGAGGTCACTGTGACTGAGGCACCCGTGGACCAAGCTAACGAGCTCGACTCCAGCAAGAAAAGTCATCCAGAGTACTATTTTGAAGATGGGAACGTTGTCTTCCTGGTGAGCTCCTCTTTTCCTCTGCGGGTTAGCTGTTCTGATGTGTTCCAACTCGTAGATCGAAGACACACTGTACAATGTACATCGCTACTTCTTCGCACGCGATTCCACCCACTTCCGTGCTATTCTCCAAGGCACCGACTCATCCGAGCCATGCGTGATGTCGGACGTGAGCTGCGCAGACTTTGACGAGTTCCTTGCCATTCTGTACCCCACGTAAGCCCGCACTCGTCCTTACGCACGCACATCATACTAACATGCCAAATAGCGACTTCCGTCAGCCCACGAAGAAGACCACGCCCCAATGGACATCCATTCTGCACCTCGCAGCCAAATGGGGCTTTGCAAACATCAAGCTCCTTGCTATCGACAACCTTACCGCAAACGCCATTCCCGTCGACAAGATCGTCCTCGGACGTCGATACGGCATTACCGAATGGCTTGCAGGGGCTTACGAGGCAGTCTGTACACGCGCAGATCCCTTGACTTTGGAAGAGGGGATGAAGCTGGGCGTGGAGGATACCGTGCGGATCTCGGCTGCGAGGCAGGTGTATGGGACGTGCAAGGCGCGCTTCGAGCCGAAGTATCTCGCAGGCGACTTGGGGGAGATCTTCCGGTTGAAAGAGCCTTCAGTGGGAGGACCTACATCCACAGATAGCGAGGAAAACGCGATCAAAGCCCTCGAAGAGCAGGTCGCGGAAGCGCACACGGAATTCTTGGCTAATCCGACTCCCCCCGCGGGAGCATGCACAAACCCAAGGGATACATCTAATTCTTATGGAGGCTACCATGGGCGTACTACCAAATGTGGCTCTTGCGGTGGCTGCAAACCAGAATCAAACGAGCGAAGGGTGAAGCGGGAAGCGAAGGAGGAGAAAGAACGACAGCTACGAGATCTGAAGTCGAAACTCGAGGAGAGGCGACAAGAACTGGCTGGGAAACAAGGGCGGATGTCCTTGTTCAGGTAAGATGGCCTAGGGAGCGTTCTGCGATGTCATCATGCATTCCACTTGTATCACTACCCTCGCTCAGGCAACTCTTGTAGGTATATCTACAATTTGTAAATGACATCCCCCAATGATAATCAGTATGACTACTGAGTACTGAAGAGTCGTTCAGCCCGTTCGCTTTGCAACAATGCGTATTTATTGCGTGGTAGAAGACACGGAAGAAAGTGCATGGAGTTGAAAATTATTGACAGAGATATACATCGCAGCCGGGACTTTTGCGATCTCTTCCTCCTGCTGCTCCTTTTGTCGACAACCTATTGAATACTATTGGCATCAGCTCTGGAAAGCAACGAACATGACATTCATACCACGATCAACTGGTCTCTGAACTGGACAGAACAAGAATGACGCATTCTAGTAATGCTCCCACACCAGGCGCTCAAGTGTCTTCAACTTGACGCAGTACTTTAGCCTGCAGCACTTCCTTATCCACCACAACTACCAATCCCAATGGCTTCGATCCGCGACTCCTTTGCCTCATACAGTCCCTCTGCGATGGCCTTGACCAGCTCTCGTGCCCCATCACCTTCCGACTTGACCATAACCGAGATCCAGGAAATGGAATCCAAAGGAACAAGGCATCTGCAATACTACTTCGAAGATGGGAACATTGTTTTCCGGGCGAGTCATCCCACTGTGAATGCGTGTACCTGCTTTGACATGCCTTCAATTGGTACTTAGGTCGAAGACACATTGTACAACGTGCATCGCTACTTCTTAGCTCGCGATTCCACCCATTTCCGTGCCATCTTCCAAGGACTCTCTGGAACTGATGCATGCGTTCTTCCTGACGTGAGCTGCGCAGACTTTGATGAGTTCCTCGCTATTCTATATCCCACGTAAGCCTCTACTCCCTTGCGCATGTAGGTCATACTAACCATGCAAATCAGTAACTTCCGTCGGCCCACGGAAAAGACCACGGCCCAGTGGACATCAATTCTCCATCTCGCAGCCAAATGGGGCTTCGAGAACGTCAAGCTCCTTGCCTTCGACAACCTTGCCGCAAACGCCACTCCCATCGATAAGATCGTCCTCGGACGTCGATATGGCTTTGTCGACTGGCTCCCCGGAGCATACGAGGCGGTCTGCACACGCGCGGATCCTTTGACTGTGGAGGAAGGGATGAAGCTGGGAATCGAGGATACCGTGCGGATCTCGGCTGCGAGGCAAGTGTATGGGACCGGCAGGGCGCGCTTCGAGCCGAAGTATCTTGCAGGAGACTTGGCAAAGATCTTCAGGCTGGGAGAGTCTCCAGAGAGTGTGCCATCCATGGATGGCGAGGAGGAAGCTATCAAAGTTCTCGAACAGCAGATCGCGGAGGCGCCCCTGCTAACTAATCCCAATGCATATTGCCAGCAGCCGGCTCGGTTTACAGCGAAGGGTATATATGTGCTGGAACGATGTGGCTCGTGCGAGCCTTGTCGGGAATCATATCAGCACAAGAAGACGATGGAAGCGAAGGAGGAGAAACAACGGCAGCTGACAGATCTCAAGGCGGGGATCAATAACAGGCAACAAGAGCTGGTTGGGAGGCAAGAGCGGATAGCATTGTCCGGGTAGTATTCAAGAAGTGCGCTGGCTCGATACGACTGGCGATGTTACTGTGTATTCCACTTGTATTACTATCCTCCTTCAGGCAACTCTTTCTGAGAGAATACGAACTAGAAAGCGACGCGAGGGCGTACTTCAGTCCGATGCGTTGTGCAATGAGTGACTGTAATTAGCATACCTAGAAAGCGACGCGAGGGCGTACTACAGTATGATAAGTAATTAGGAATAAATATATAAGTGAACGGGGCTTACCTTCAGTCCGATGCGTTGTGCAATGAGTGACTGAAGGGAAGCGGCGTTGCGAGGAAAAAGAAAAAGATATGAGTCTGTCTAATAGGTACGAGAATCACGGTGGCGCGTCAAGTGGCCTCGCCGCATCTACATTCCAACACTCCCACTCAAGGGCATCTTGAGGCCCATCGCCTTCGTAAACTTCCAGTGAGCCGCGGCGGGTAGCGGCTTCGTAAAAATGTCGGCGACCATGTCCTTCGTTGAGATGTAGCTGACAATAGCTTTTCCCTTTCCGACAATGTCATCCCGAATAAAATGGAACTTGCGCTCGATGTGCATCGTGCGTGTGCGATATTGAGGATCCTTGGAGAGTATGATTGCGGCTTGATTATCGCACTTGAGACTGGTGGGTTCAGTCTGCTTGTGACCAATTTCTTCGAAGAACGCTCGGAGCCACGCGAGGTGCTGTCCGGCATTGCTGAGGCCGACATATTCGGATTCGGTGGAAGAGAGTGCCACCATGGTTTGCCGCTTACTTGAGTAGCCAATGGCTGCGCCGTTACTGATAAAAACGAAACCGGACGTAGAGCGTGACGTGTCTGTATCGCCACACCAATCTGCGTCGGAATATCCGTGGAAATCCATATCCAAATGGATGTCGCTGCCCTGGAAGCAGAGCTCCATGGAACGGGTGTGTTTGAGATAACGCAGAGCGCGTTTCGCGACCTCCCAGTGGCAAAGTTTGGGAGCGGATGCATAGCGTCCGAGAACACCGACGACGTACGCAAGGTCGGGGCGTGTTCCGAGCATGGCGTACATGAGAGATCCGATGATAGTTGGATAAGACACAGACTTTGTGCCGATGGTAAGGGTCTGATGAATCGTGTTATCCTCAGGATCGTCTGAGGTGATACGAGGGTGCGTTGCCATGGGTGTTTGAGACGGGTTGCAGTCTTGCATACCACATCGCTCAAGGACCTTGTCGATGTATTGTCCCTGGCTCAATGAGATGGTGCGATTTGTCCTGTCACGTTTGATCTCGATCCCGAGTAAGAATGAGGCTGCGCCAAGATCGCGCATTTTGAACTTCCCGGTAAGCTTAGCTTTGATCTCCCGCATGAAGGATTTCGTGCTTGCTGCCAGGAGGAGGTCGTCCACGTAAACGACAAGGAAGCAGACTTCCCCAGTTTCGCTGCGGAAAACGTATAGGCATGTTTCGGCATCGAGCCGCTGGAAACCGATATCGATGAGGGCTTTGTCGAGGGTACGGTTCCAGGTGCGTCCAGCTTGTTTTAAACCGTAGATCGAGCGCTTTAACTTCCAGCAGAAACCGTGTCGGATAGGTACGCCGACGGGTGGGGACAGGTATATGTCCTCATCCAGTACGCCGTTGAGGTATGCCGTAGAGACGTCCATCTGGTCCAACTCGAGATCGTACTTGGCGGCGAGGGCGCAGATGATTCGGATTGATTCTAGATTTGCCACCGGAGCGAATGTCTCGCTGTAGTCCACACCTTCCTTCTGCTTGAAGCCGCGTGCGACGATGCGGAGCTTGAAACGCTCGATGTTTCCATCCTTGTCGAGTTTGACTTTCATCACCGGCTTTGACGTGATGGGTTTTACGCCGTCTGGGATCTCGACAACCTCATAAACGTCATTGTTCTTGAGGTTGTTGAGCTCCTCGTTTAATGCGGTGCGCCATTTGTCCGCGTCCGGACCGCTGAACGCTTCGGCAAGATCCTCGGGTGCAGGGGTCGAGCGAGGGTCGTTCGGGTCGGGCATGCGCGAGAGGAATGCGAAAGCAGCTTCTGTCACGTCGGCATCCTCGTTTTGCTCCAGGAGATCCTCGAGGACTGAGTCGAGATTCTCAGGGACTGGCTGTGTAGCGGTGTCGGCAGGAGCAGGTACGGGGTGTTCACGTTTTGCTTTTAAGTCGGCTTGGTGTTTATCCGCATTGTCTACCGCTTGCTGCCATTTCGCATTTATAGCTGCTGGAGTACGAATGCGTACGGAGCGCCTAGCACCTGCGACATTTACAGCGGGAGCGTGGCCGCCGCGTAGAGCACCTGGGATAGGTGGTGGTGGACCGAATGATTGGCGTACACGCTGAGGAGGTGTGGGAGCCGTTCTTGGCGTCGTTTTTGCAGTGCGCGGACGTGGAGTGGGCGGGCCAGCCAGGATAGAAGGTGCGTGAGCAGGTTCAACCTTAACTAGGATCAGAATGGTGGTGTCGGACAAGTCAGGGTGCGCGGACTGTACCGTCCCTGCTGAGCGTCGGGGAATGCGTGATGCACGTGCCGTCGACGTTCGACTAGGTCGAGTCGAAATGGAATCCCCAGGGTCCGTCGCGGATGGTATAGGTAGAGGTGGCAGCGTGACAGTGTCATCGTCGTCGCTGTCGTCGCTGTCGTTGTCGTCTCTACCCCCACTGCTTTCGATGTTCGGATGAGCCGGGTCTTGCAATTCACGAATCTTGTGATCTCGCAGCAGGCCCTCCCACTGCTCGTGTGTGGGGTCGTCTTCGCCGTCGAACGGGGGGAAAATGGATGTGTCAATTGTGCCGCTCTCGTTAAACATGTCATGGCGGCTCGAGAATACCTTCCTGGTGCGGACATTGAACAGGTGATAAGCCTTCATGTTTGGTGTGTGCCCTAGCATGATTGATTTGTGGGCCTTGTTTCCGAATTTCCCGTCGCGCTGCGCCTTGAAGATATGGGCATATGCGGGGCACCCGAAGGGCTTCCAGAGGGTGGGATCGACCTGACGACCAGTCATTCTCATCCAGGGAGACTCCCCTCCGTTGCTGGAGGAGGGTCGATGTGTGATGAGGAAAGTCGCCGTCTGCATCGCTTCCGCCCAAAAGGACTTCGGCAGCTTCGACTCAATGAGCATCGCTGTAGCGTTGTAACACATGGTCTGGTTCATGCGCTCGGCGACACCATTCTGCGATTGAGTGTCGGCAGCACTGATCTCGTGGAATGTCCCCTCCGCGCGGAGTTGCTCCTTGAACTCGGCAGATCCGGTGTCGCCAGAGCCCAGTTCGGGTGCGCCATCTGTCCGGAAGAAGTCGATGAAGTTCGACGAGAAGGCGAAGGAGCCGACTTCGGATTTGTAGTATTCACGGG
>KV417656.1:60649-112695 GCA_001630335.1 Athelia psychrophila
GCGGCGAAGGGAAGTCAGTGAGTAACGTGTTGCGTAGCCTGACTTCCATTCGGGGCAAGTGAATATATAAATAAGGATTAATGAATAGTATGACATCATGCGGGAGCGCAGCGAAAGATCCATACGATTAATGTCAGTGAGTAACGTGTTGCGTAGCCTGACTTCATGCGGGAGCGCAGCGAAAGATCAAGCATAAGAGAGTCCAAGACGTCGGGGCAACGCGGTCAAGGACGCGTTGATAGTGGAGCCTCTCTTCTTCTTGAGACAGGCTGTCGACAGAACATGACTCGTGAGCTGTGGACAGGCAGCTTCGTGGCTAGTCTTCTAGTCGCGGCTAGTGGGTGTAGGTCGGTCGTACAGCTGGCTACGTCTGTGGCACTTCACGGGGCACGAGGTGAGGCGGCTGCAGACCTGGGAAACCTTCTAGTCTCATCCGTGGGACAAGCTGCGGCGCCCACAGTGGCCAAAACGTAGGCCACTACAGGACGGGATGCAGAGGTTGTAGCGGAGCCGCAGGAGTCGCAGGAGGTAGATGGGGGGTTAGCCTTGGTGGTAGAGCGCATGCTCGCTGTGAACCCTCCGGGCGCTAGCTTTTCGCGAGTCGTATTACGTCCCGGTGTAGAGGTTGCTCGAGCAGTACCTCAAGACGCGGTAGTTTTGCAGCTTTCGCGACTACCTGCGCGAGTAGGAGTTCAAGCTCCCCTGCTTGTGGCCGGGCGCGCGCAAGGAGCGCAAGTTCCGGTACCAGCTATGGTTCACCCTGCCGTTTCTACTGTAGAGGTTACAGTAGAGCGCGTAGGCATGGATGGTCGTTTTGGAGTGCCGAGAGCCAAAGGGGGAGCTGTTGTGATAGGAGCGAAAGCATGAGGACATGCGAGAGGGGCTGTGGGGGACTTTTGCGCGTCGACACCAGGTACTAGTGTTCGTCACAAGGCTTCTTGCTCTTCGAGTGCAAGCGGGTGCAGCTCAGCGTAAAGTGCTGCTTGCGCGAGTAGGCGCGGCGCCCTTTTGGACATGGAGGTAGATGTGGGCGCAGAAGCCTCAGGCGAGAGTCGCGTCGCGGGAGCGCGAGCAGGGTTGGAGCGAGCAGTAGAGTTGGGTCGTTCAAGAGCACGAGCGACGTGCCCGGGTTGCCCAGGGTGTTGTGCGGGCTGACGAAGCGCGACTTCTTTGAGCTCCGCCTCTTCTTCTGCTTCCCCTTTCCTTTCCCTCCTCGCGTGTCGCGAGTCCTTCTCCAGAGCCCTAGACTCAGCCTCCCTCTTTATCGGCGTCGTCGATACATGTGGGATCGGGTACATAGACGCTTTAGGTTCTTTCTGTAAAGCCGGATATAGCGCAGACTTGGGAGTAGAGGCCGGTGGGAGGAAGAGCTGAGACCGCGTAGTAGTTGTTACCAGAGGAGGTATCTTACCAAGCTTGGCTCGAGAGAGGCTGGGGAGCTAGGTGGAGCACGATAGCCAAAGCCTCTGCTAAGGCTCCATAAACGACATCGGTAGCCGTGGTAGTACGAGTGATGCTTCTGGTGTTTGTAAGCGGATTGTTTACATGAGGAGCACGGGCTGAAGTGACAGAGGGAGTAGAGCCAGTCGTTTGAGCGCGTTGTGCCCGACTGGAGCTGGAAGTTAAAGCCTCGCCGATTTCATGTTTTTCCCCTGTTTTGATATGATGCACGATGAGTTTTTCCGCCTCAGATGGCGCAGTACCGGTTTGGGTAGCACAAGTGTCGCCTTAGCCGGGTGCGCCAGCAGCTGCATTTGCAGTACGTGGCTGCAAAGCCGGTGGAGTTGAAGGTCAGGGACTGCTTCTACCAGTTGTTCCCCGTTCATTTCCCTCAGCTTCCTGATAGGCCCTTCGGGCTTAAGACGCTCGGCACAGTAGACCCGTTTGTGTTTGCGGACAGCGAGTTCTGTGGTGCAGTTGCTCGGTGAGCGGGCAAGCTCGAGTAGGTGACACTATAGTCACCTGGTCAGTGAGGGCGAAGTGCGTCGCCCTCGTAGATGACCTAATGCAAGTAGACGCTAATGGACCTTGTAGGCACCTAGATGAAGGAGTTTGCCTTCTCGCTTCGAGTCCTCTTCATGTTGTACAAGTAGTGGCTGCGGGCACTTATGGTGTTTAGGCTTCAGCCGAGGAAGCGGAAGAGCAGCTTGAAGTAGCTGAAGAAGGCCTGTCTACCGCGTGGGCTTGACCCGAGACCGCTGTGGCCTAGACGGCTCAAGTTCCTCGTTGAGGCACGCCTCCCCTGTAAGGTGCTCTAGTCACGACGGCTGTGAGTTAGCGTTTTACCACAGCGGCTTGCGTACTTAGTCTGGGAGACAATGTTACGGTGCCGATACGAGTAACTCAGCTTCGACGGCTTTAGGAAGACCCGCCTTCGCTACGTCTGTCGCTGTAAGGAGTAGCGTGTAGCTGGGAGGAGGTCGTTACCTCCCCTCAGAGGGACCTGCTCTTACTGACCAGCAGTCCAGCTAGGGTGGGAGACCTTCGGGAAGCCCACGGGGCGTATACGGGTATAGAAGTTCCGTGTCGCGCTGCCCTTTAAGCCTTTGTTCCGGGTGTTTAGTTAGTACGATCCCGTGTGTGGTTTGTACTTCCGAATAGCGGACAAGTTGCAGGCGTGGTCCTTCCAGAAGAGCTCGGCGGTGCAGTGCAAATTGCTCTCGCCGTGTTAGCTGCGCAGGTAAAAGGGGGGCAGGCTACCGCTTCTGCTGGGGTGCGTGCTCGTCACCCTCCCGGACAACGTTCTAGTGTTCTAAGCACTTAACGTGCTGGGCCGAGTAGGCTTGTAGCTTTCGTCACCCCCATCTCTGCTGTTGCTGTCGCTGCTGTCGCTGCTGCTACTGTGACAGTGCGACGGTGGAGATGGATATGGTAGGCGCTGCCTGGGACCCCTAAGGTAAAGCTGAGCTGGATCAGCTTGCAGCTGCCGTGCACGTAGTGCGTAAGGGGCTGCGAGTCGTCCCTGCCATGTCAGGCGCGTGGGACTGAACAGGCTGTGGTGGTAAGACTAGGATCAATTCCAACTTGGACGAGTGCGTGGAAGATAGGACCGACCGGGCGGGTGAGGTGCAGGCGCGTGACGTTTTTGCTGCGGTTCTTGCCGAGGGTGTGGAGGAGTCGCACATGCGGTTAGTAAGCCAGGTGGTGGTGGATAGGGTCCACGAGATGCGCCGCCGGTGCGAGGGCGACATTTACAGCGTCCACGATCCGCGAGGCATGCGTAAGCATGAGGTCGTCGATATTTACGCTTTACCGTCGTTCGCCATCTGTTACGCCTATTTGTGGTTCGGCTGAATTTTCGTTTTGCACTTGTGGGGCATGGACGAGGACGGCTGTGGCGATGTGTCGGTCAGGGACTCTTAGAGCTGAGTCAGGAGCTCCTAGAGGACCTCGTTTTGCTCCTACGGCTGCACTGTCTTCGACGAAAGCGTAAGGAGAGCGCGTACGGGCTGGGCTTGCTGGGAGCGAGCTGGGGACGTGGGCTCCTAGAACGGCTTCGCAAGTCGCCAGGCCTGCGCCTGTTTACCGCGTGGCGTAATTTGCTCCTCGAGTTGTTGGAGTTCTTGTTACTGCAAATACTCCAACAGCTCTAGGGTCTGCCGCATTTTGGGTAGTGCAGTTTCGGCCACTACTTTCAGTTTGAGCTGTTCCTACCTTTGTAGCTCGCAAAGTTCGAGGCGTAGCAGCGTGCGCCGAAGTTCGTCTTCCTTCCACACCTGATGTCGCTCTGTAAGCGAGGCCACCGTTTAGATCTTAGTTAGGCTTAGTAGACGCGGGAGCGGCGGTTCATGCTAGAGCTCAACCTGGTCTACCTGCAGAGATGCCGTATGGAGTTGCCGCATGACCTACTCCTGTATATGGACAGGGGTGGGCAGCCGCATGGATAGGCTGTGCCAAAGATTGCGAGGAAAAAGAAAAAGATATGAGTCTGTCTAATAGGTACGAGAATCACGGTGGCGCGTCAAGTGGCCTCGCCGCATCTACATTCCAACACTTTCAAATAAGTGACTCGTATACATCGTACATGATACTACTTATCTGTGCCGGTACCAAGAACCTGAACCCGAAATGCTGATATCTTCAAGATGACCTTCGCGCTATTCAAAAGGGCTATCGCATCGATCTTCTGCGCGTTTGAAAGGTCGGAGTCGCGAGGTAGCAGTAATCGGCTGGTGTTGCATAGCTCGCAAACGCGGATAAGAGGTGTGACTTAAGTTGGAGCCATTCTAAAGTCGTGGAAGAGCGGGGAAAGGAGGGGAAGCACAAAATGCAACAAAATGCAACGATCGTAGCCGCGGACTCTGCAGCTGGCGGCGCCTGGGTTTTGCCCAGCAGCGATGTTAGTAATTTATTACAGGTGCCCAATCAGAGACCTTCAGCTGCAGGAGACCGGCTTACATGGTCGTTCGCATTTTCGGCCGTTCATTGGCGTTCATTGAATCCTGACTGGCGCTAATGCCACATGGCGCCACTACCAACCCTCCTCGTCGAGCCTCGACAGCTGTTTCAGTTCGTATGCCTCAGAAGTGACAACAGACTGGCATGGAACCTTGGACAATGAAACGGACATACCGGAGCGACAAAACAGCCTAACAGGAATGCCGCCAGGGTTCTAAACACGAGGCAATACATGATATAGCACTTTCTTATCATCCTCGGCCACCATCTCCAATATCCTCAGCTCCAGTCTTCACGGCTCCATTCAATCCGTCTCTGATGTCTTTGAGCAGCTCCCGCACCTCCTCACCGTCCGACGTGACCATAACCGAAGCAACTATGGACCAAACCAATGAGCTCGACGCCCAAACGACAAGGCATTCAGATTACTACTTCGAAGACGGGAACACTGTGTTCTTGGTGCGTTCCTCTCTCCTTGTCAGTTCATAAGCTGTTCTGATATGTCCTCACCCGGTAGGTTGAAGACACGCTATATAACGTGCATCGCTACTTCTTCGCTCGCGATTCCACTCATTTCCGTGCCATCTTTCAAGGACTCACCGGAACTGATACATGCGCTCTTGCCGACGTGAACTGCGCAGACTTTGACGAGTTTCTCGCCATTCTATACCCCATGTATGCCGACATCCCCCTTGCCTACGCATATCATACTAACATACCCATTAGCAACTTCCGTCGGCCCTCGGAAAAGACCACGGGCCAGTGGACATCGATTCTCCATCTCGCAGCCAAATGGGGCTTCGAAAACATAAAGCTCCTCGCTATCGATAGCCTTACCGCAAACGCCATTCCCGTCGACAAGATCGTCCTCGGACGTCGATACGGCATTACCAAATGGCTTGCGGGGGCTTATGAGGCGGTCTGCACGCGCGCGGATCCCTTGACTTTGGAGGAGGGCATGAAGTTGGGCGTGGAGGATACCGTGCGGATCTCGGCTGCGAGGCAGGTGTATGGGACGTGCAAGGCGCGCTTCGAGCCGAAGTATCTCCCAGGCGACTTGGCGGAGATCTTCCGGTTGGAACAGGATTCAGGGGCAGGTCCTACATCCACAGATAGCGAGGGAGACGCGATCAAAACCCTCGAAGAGCAGATCGTGGCAGTGCAGGTGGAATATCTGGCTGATCCGGCTCTTGCAGACCTGTGCACGCAACGCAACTGGCACAACATAAGTTATCCGAACGCTGAGAGATGTAAGTATTGTGCAGCAGAATCAGACGAGCAAAGAGGGAAGAGGGAAGCGAAGGAGGGAAAACAACGACAGCTAGCAGATCTGAAGTCGAAGCTCGAGGAGATGCGGCAAGGATCGGCTGGGAGACAAGAGCGGATGTCATTGTTCAGGTAAGTTGAACAATGAAGAGGCGTTCTGCGACGTCATCATGTACTCCACTTGTATTACTACTTAGCCTGGGCAGGCAAGCTCTTGTAGGTATAGCTACAATCTGTAAATGGCGTCCCCCAATGATAATCATGACCACTAATGAGTCTTTCCAGAGCTGAGGCCATTGGGATTCAATAGGTTGTCGACAGAGCAGGGGAGGAGAAGAGATCGTAAAAGCTCCGGCTTCGAAATAACTCAATCACGCAATAAACAGGCAATTTGCAGAGCGGACGGGCTGAGTGCGACACCCATATCATGCAAACCACGATTAATAAATATCTGAGCTGTATAAAGCAAGAATTACGCATTCTAGTAATTATAATGCTGCCTGCCATACCAGGCGCTCGAGTGCCTTCAACATGAGGCAGTACAGTAGTACTAGCCTGCAGCACTTCCTTGTCCGCCACGACCATCAATCTCACTGTCCTCGACCCGTGACTCCTCTCCTCCCTACAGGCCTAGAAGTCTGTTATATCCTTGACCAGCTCTCGCGCCTCGTCGCCTTCCGACTGGGCTGTAACCGAGACACCTGTGGACAAGGTCCAGGAACTGGAAGCCAATGAGGAGCGTCTCTAAATCTGCTCCTCTGAAAAACAGGTAGACAGACTTGAAAATTTGAGAGACTATTTAGCCTGCACATTCTTCCCAGTCTCATAACTTATAGGAATTCACATCCTTTCAAAATTCACATACTGGTCCTGATCTGCTTCGATCCACAGTTGCACGATGCCCAGACACGAATGGCCCGCCCAGAGACTTTGAATTTGGTGGTCGGCACGATGGCCTATTTGGGGAGAATGATGAAGATGAAGAATGACTATTTTGCGCTGGAAAGAGATACAGAATGAACGATGATGAAGACGTTATGCTAGGCATGCTTAGCAAACCTGTTATCTCTGCGGGAAATCCTCACTACCCCGTAAGCCCCTCATCTTAGTATAGTCTTTCTCGCTCTCATATCTATTGATACAGCTAGTTCAGTCCGTCCAAACGCCCATGGTCTCAACGGCGAAGCGTCGCGTCCAATATCACCTCCACCCCTCATCCCCGGCCAACTGCTACTGTTCAAAATGGGCGTCTTGCTGCGAACCGTGTGTTCTCCATTTGCGGCTCCGCAGAAAGAGGATGGTCTGGATGTCCAGGCTGCTGTCGACATGCTGATAAGCTGCGCTGGCGGCGGTGGGGGACGAGAGGACCACGATGAACACCATGCAGAACCAGGCAGACCAGCTCGTGACCTTTCACATCACACCCCATCCTCTTATGTTCCTGATCAAACCCAACCTGCGCGTTCGATGGACCAGGGCCCACTTGCGGTTCCTCTTCAAGAGCAAGCCGATATGCTTATCCCACAGGCCAACACACTGAGTTTCAGTGCTTTCAATCACGCCAACACATTGTGGTTGCAAGGGCATTTGAGAGAGAAAGCAAAGGTCTTGTACGAAGAGTGGGCCGCCTCTGGGAATGTGACCAACAGATGGCCAGGCTAGATGGTTGCAGGGTCAGGACGGGACGGCGAGGTGCCGTTGCCACCTTTTCGGCCCAGCTCTTTCGTGTTTGGGACAATCACGCCAGAAACCAGCACTGGTCGCTCCTTCGCAGACCAGCAAACCCCAGGTTGCACAGGATGCACCGGCTCGCAGAGGCCGTTTCGAAAGCTTGTGTATTTTCTTCAGTGCAAACCCACCCCAACCCCTACTTCTCGAACCCGCTTGCCATCCGGACTCAGATTTGCACCACCCAAACCCTCAACTACCACACCACGGCTTGTCATTCGCTCTTCGGAAGTGTTCGTGATAGAGAAATGGTCTCGTGAGATACCGGCCACGTGGTTGTGTTTGAGAATACTTATTTGGGTTTCACGGAGGCCTTGACCGAACACCCAAATATTCAGCAGGTCATTATGGCGATACCTAAGGGTCAGGAAGATGTTTCAGGCGAGATTTTGAAACCTATCTAGATGCGAAGAACACTTGTTATTATGGGGTGCATGGTGTTTGCAAAATTTGAAATTCAGAGGACAGGTGATTGAGAATGCTGCCACATCGCCTGACCTTTGTTGCAAGAACATCAGTTACAAAGAGCCCGAGAAGACGGCCTAGGAAAGGGCGGTCCTCGATGAAGTATAGCTTTTTGTGAGGCGCCGATTAATAGAGAGGGGGGAGTTGCCGGGTGAAACACTATATTTGAGGAAGGAAAAAGGAGACTCCTGAGGAGGTTTGAATTTCATTTTCGCGTTGGATGGACAGTGTACTTACTAAATCACTCATTCACATCCTAACCATGTATCTTTGATGTATCTTTGGAATGGTGATCTTCACGCGGAACAGAGCACTGCACTTCTGAGTGGACACTACTGAGAGTAGTGCGCCGGTGGCGGCTGAGAACCCAGGTGTCAACCAAAGCTCGCAAAGTTAGTAGAAGACACAAATACCATTGGAACGTTCAAGACTGCGCATGTTAATTTACAGGGAGACTGTAGTGCTGCAGCGAGATCACTCGCAGATGCCCGAGGCAGCAGCAGATTGATAAGGACTTACCCGACAGTTAACTGGACTTTGAACGAAATCAAGACCCGTTATCGCCAAGCTATCACGAGATGCAACGCAGCCAATCACGAGATGAAGCTGAAGTCGGTGTTTACTACCCTATGGCCCTGGGCGCGAAGGATCTTGGAAGTAAAGGCAAAAGCAAGCGTACATGATCTGCGTTGAGATACCGATTGAGCTTGACTAACACATGTTAACATAGTGATTGTGGTCTGCCTGCTATGTGATCAGTTACCTGTGAGGTCGTCGACCCTTGATACATGCAGTCCACCGCCCCCATCCGACATCTGCAAATAACCATAAACATGGCGATGTGGGGCTAATAACTGGCTGGTGCGCCTGGTAATTCAGCATCGCGAGGGCATATCTGATCAGCAGGAGCAACCGCCAGTCCTCACGCCTTCAGCCAAGAATGCACATTCAGATTTGCGCAAGCCCCGTCGTAGGCCACCCCGTCATCATCTTTGAGTCCCCGACTTTGCGGATGCGTAGCAATAGATTATGCTCAACGCACCATCCACTACCACATATCCTCTAGGTCTTCGAATGCGTAGCCTCCTCCCGCTCTACAATGTATCGTCCTCCCATCCCCGCCTAACGTGCTGTCGAGACTCGACAGCCGATGAGGCCGAGCAATATTAATGAGATAGATGGTGTTGGGGACGGGAAACCGGTGAGCAGTGAGCAGGATGGAGAAAGCGATCCACGGATGGACACAGAGTCGCAGATACAACACAGATACAGAGGGATTTCACGGGAGTTGGGTTTGGCTGTGGAAGTTAGATGAGAAGCGGAAGCAGAAGCGCAGCGCGCTAAAAATAACAAGCTATGCAATCATTGCTCTTCCGACGTTTCTTCTCCGGCTTTGCTGTTTATCTTTCCTCCCTCTAGTCGACTGCTGAATCAAATTATATGCCGGAGACAAGCCTGGGCATGGGATGTTGAGTATCACGTCAAAAGGCTACCATGGAAACTTGGAGGCTTGAACAGTGAAACGGACATACCGGGAGCGACCAACCACCTCAACAGGAATGCCGCCATAGAAGACAGGGTCCCCACACATGAGGCAGCCCCTGCTGTAGCGCTATCATATCATTCTCGATCGACCACCATTCCAAATAGCAATGTCTTCAGCTCCCAATTCCACCTCTCCGTCCAGCCCTTCTCTGATGTCTTTGGGTAATCCTCGCGCCTCGCCTTTCGATGTCACTGTGACCGAGGACCAAGCTAATGAGCTCGACGCCAGCAAGAAAAGGCATCCAGAGTACTACTTTGAAGATGGGAATGTTGTCTTCCTAGTGAGCTCCTCTTTTCCTCTGCGGGTTAGCTGTTCTGATGTCTTCAACTCGTAGATCGAAGACACACTGTACAGCGTACATCGCTACTTCTTCGCGCGCGATTCCACCCACTTCCGTACCATTCTCCAAGACACCGACTCATCCGAGCCATGCGTAATGTCGGATGTGAGCTGCGCAGACTTTGACGAGTTCCTTGCCATTCTATACCCCACGTAAGCCCGCACTTGCCCTTACGCGCGCATATCATACTAACGTGCCAAATAGCGACTTCCGTCAGCCCACGAAGAAGACCACGTCCCAATGGACATCCATTCTGCACTTCGCAGCCAAATGGGGCTTCGCAAATATCAAGCTCCTTGCCATCGACAACCTTACCGGAAACGCCATTCCCATCGACAAGATTGTCCTTGGACGTCGATACGGCATTACCGAATGGCTTGCGGGGGCTTACGAGGCGGTCTGCACACGCGCGGATCCCTTGACCATGGAGGAGGGGATGAAGCTGGGCGTGGAGGATACCGTGCGGATCTCGGCTGCGAGGCAGCTGTATGGGACTGGCACTGCGCGATATGAAAGGAAGTACCTTGCGGGCGACTTGGGAGAGATCTTCACCTTGGGGATTTCTTCGGAGCGATGTGTGTCATCCATGGACGGCGAAGAAGAGGCCATCAAAGTCTTCGAAGAGCAGGTCGCGGAAGCGCGGACGGAATCCTTGGCTAGTCCGACTCCTCCAGTGGGAGCTTGCACAAACCGAAGTGAAACACGGAGGCCCGACGGTTATGGAAATAATTACCGCGTGTATACCAACTGTGGCTCTTGCGGTGGCTGCAAACCAGAATCAAACGAGCGAAGGGTGAAGCGGGAAGCGAAGGAGGAGAAAGAACGACAGCTGGGAGATCTGAAGTCGAAACTCGAGGAGAGGCGGCAAAAACTGGTTGGGAGACAAGGGCGGATGTCATCGTTCAGATAGTATGAACTACTAGGGGAGTGTTCTGGCTCGCGACTACAGCATTACTAAATATGTATTCAACTTGTACCACTTACCACCCTCGCTCAGGCAACTCTTAGCTATACTATAGCTGCAATTTGTAAAAGGGGATTCCCTCACGATAACCACGATGACCATTGATAGGCCAGTTCAGCCCGCCCCCTCTGCAACATTATCTCGTTCTTGTGTGTGGCAGAAGATGTTGGAAAGCCTTGTTATAGCCGGAGCTTTTGATAACACTTCTCCGGTTGTTTCTTCTGTCGACAGCCTACTGAATCTCATGTGGCCACAGTTCTCACAAACGACAAAAATATACTGCCTAGCAAGATCAACTGGTCTCTGAACCGGACAGAACAAGAACCACTGTCTCCAGTAAAGCTGCCATACCAGGCGCTCAAGTGCCCTCAACATGACGCAACTTGACTGTAGCCTGTAGCACTTCCTGCAAATCCACCACGACCACCAATCCAAATGTCTTCGATCCGCGACTCCTCTGCTCCATACAGTCCTTCTGTGATGGCCTTGGCTAGCTCTCGTGCCCCGTCGCCTTCCGATTTAACTATAACCGAGATCCAGGAACTAGAATCCAAAGGCACAAGGCATTCGCAATACTACTTCGAAGACGGGAACATTGTTTTCCAGGCGAGTCACCTCCACTTTGAATGCGTGCACCTATTTTGACATGCCCTCAATTGGTACTTAGGTCGAAGACACACTGTACAACGTGCATCGCTACTTCTTCGCTCGTGATTCCACACATTTCCGCGCCATCTTCCAAGGACTCGCTGGAACCGATACATGCGTTCTTTCTGACGTGAACTACGCAGACTTTAACGAGTTTCTTGCTATTTTATACCCCACGTACGCCGACATCCCCCTTGCGTACGCATATCATACTAACATACAAATTAGCAACTTTCGTCGGCCTTCGGAGAAGACCGCGGCCCAGTGGACATCGATTCTCCATCTTGCCGCCAAATGGGGTTTTGAGAACATCAAGCTCCTTGCTATCGACAACCTGACTGCAAACGCCGCTCCCATCGATAAGATCGTCCTCTCACGGGGGCCATGAAGTCGACTCCGACGGTAGCCCTTGACGCGCACGCTGATTTCTTACCCATCGAGCTACTGATCAACCGCATATGCTTCAGGGCGGCCCTGCGATGGGCCACTAAACCAGAGGAACACCCAATGAACGACCTTGTCGAGTTCGCAACACGGGAGGGTGAGAAATTCAACACCTATCCCCCCCCGCTGACAGGCTTGTTTAAAGCGCTCGGTATGGACCCCTCACGGATGGAGAAGATAGCAATCGTGAGGCGGAGCCCCTACTGGAAACACCAGATGAACATCCGGATTGCGTCAAACAAAGACGAGGCGCTAAGCGAGGAAAGGGAGGACAAAGCCGAGACGAAGATCTATTCAGACGGGTCGGGACTCGAAGGAAGAATAGGAGCGGCGGCGGTCATGTTCCAAGAACAGCCTGACGGGCAGCAACCGACGCAGAAAAGCTTGCAGAAGTATCTTGGAACGGAGGAGGAGCAAACGGTATATGTCGCGGAGCAAGCAGGAGAGTTGATGTCGCTCGAACTGATGTGGAGAGCGGAGGAGGGAACGATAAAACAAGCGTCAGTCTTCGTAGACAGCCAAGCGTCACTCAAAGCCCTACGATCCAACAAGCCAGTATCCGGTCACCAGTTGACGGACGCGGTCCACAGGGCCTACACACGAGTAATGAAGAAGCACCCACACGCGCGCATCACTTTCCGCTGGGTAGCTGCGCACAAGGATTGCGCGGGCAACGAGGAGGCAGATCGATTAGCCAAGCTCGCATCCGGCGGCACTCAAGACTCGCCAATGGAGGAGCTGCCGAAGATGTTGCAAACCGCGCTACCCTGGAGTAAGTCCGCGAAGGACATGGGCATGATGAAGGACCTCAAGAAGCGAGCGACGACAGTCCTCCGAACGTCGGCGCAATGGGGACGGCTCAAAAAGATCGACCCAGCGATGCCGTCGACGAGGTTTCGAAAAATGCAGGCCGAAATGACGAAAGGCCAGGCAGCACTCTACATTCAGCTACGTACCGGGCACGCCCCACTCAACAAACACTTACACCGCATGAAAGCTAAAAATTCCCCAGTTTGTACAGCATGTGAAATGGGACACGAGTCAGTAAAACACTACCTCCTGGACTGTCCGGCCACCGACAGAATTCGTGCTTGCATGATGGCCGAGATCAGAAGGGAAACACGATGCATCGCGACACTACTCTCACACAAGAAGACGCTGAAGCCGCTGATGAAGTTCATCGGGCGGACGAGGAGATTCGGGGACGACTACGGGACGATGGAGGTCCCCGATGCGGAGGAGTAGACGAGTAGACGGCAAGGCGAGAGAGAGAAGGGATGAGGCAGAGGGGCATGGCAGGGGTTGCCCACAGTTATATTTTACTTCCGAAACACCACCATTCATGGAGCCTCATCACGGGCGACGGTCTTTGTTACAGCTATCTGGTCTGAAATACGTACATTACATATAAGTAGTTTACCTCTACCATAGGGAAATCCTCCCCAATGGAGGTTAAACATGATTTTTTTAAAAAAAAGATCGTCCTCAGACGTCGATATGGCATTATTGACTGGCTCCCGGGAGCCTACGAGGCGGTCTGCACACGCACGGCTCCCTTGACTTTGGAAGAGGGAGTGAAGCTGGGCGTGGAGGATACCGTCAAGATCTCGGCTGCGAGGCAGGTGTATGGGGCTGGGCAAGCGAGCTATGAGGTGAAGTACCTTTCAGGAGATTTGGGCGAGATCTTCCGGTTGGAAAAGCCTGCAGAGTGTGTGCTATCCATGGATGGTGAGGAAGATGCTATCAAAATTCTTGAACGGCAGGTCGCGGAAGTGCGGGTGGAACATCTGGCTCATACAGTTTCTGAGGGCTCGTGCTCAGAACAGTATCATAGCAATCATAAGTCTTTGATCACTCAGAGATGCCGCTATTGTCGCCCAGAATTAGACGAGCAAATAGGGAAGAGGGAAGCGACCGAGGAGAAAGAGCGGCACATAGGAGATCTCAAGTCCAAGCTCGAGAACAGGCGGCAGGAGCTGGTGGGGAGGCAAAATCGGATGTCATCGTTCAGGTAGTATGTGCCTAGGCGCGGTAGTGCTTTAGTACAACAATAATGTCACCTATTTCTATTGCATCTCTACCGTCCGAAAAACAACACGTTTAGCTACACTTAGAAAAAGGCGTCTCCAAACTTGCCCCGCGACTGTGTGTTTCTCCGACCTTCCCTGGCCGCTATGCATATATGGCTTCATTGTCACTCGTGGTGCCACGATAGCGATTTTGTACCGCATGCTGACCTTTCGCCAATCTCAATGCCTCCACAACTGCAGTCTAATGGGCCAGCCCAGATATATTGAATGAGAGTTTATCCCGAAGTTAGCCACGCCCTTTGCCCTGTCTGACTGTCAACTAGCCGCGTGAAAGGACTTCGGTCAAGCAGAATGCCAAGTCCAGCCAGCAGAAGAGGAATGGGTCTTGGCAAGAAGAGGTCGATGCAAGGTCGATGCATCAAGTCTTGATAGAGTCGAACCTCAAAAATATCGTGAGGTCATAAAAAACGACCCGCTTTGAGTCATTGGAGCAAGCACCCTTCGAATAGAAAGCCTTCCAGTTGAAGAGCATGTGTAGACAGTCGGTAGCCTGAGACGGCCGAGAATCACGAACGGCAAAAGCCAAAGCCGGATGGTTGGCCACGTGCATATTATGCCGAGACATTGAGCGGCTGCAATAATGTGGATTTGGATTCTGTCTGCTCTCTCACCCCGCCCAAAACGATGCATTAATCCGGCTATTCAGTCCCTTTCCTTGAAAACGAGGCTGTCAGCTCTATCTGAGATCTAGAAAGTGCCGTATATCCTTTCTGACAACGGCCTTTTGAATATCGCACCATGCGGATCGCACAAGAAAGGCTGTTCAAGAAGGTAAATGTGGACCCACAGACCACGCTATCATTTGTACTACAGTGCCACATCTCCCTTTCCTGACAACCCTAATATCGCACCATGCAGATCGCGCAGGAAAGGCTGTTCAAGAAGGTAAAATGTGGACCCCACTTCTCCCCGCCTGGCCTGTGATTCTAGCTAACGGGCTGTCCAAGTCAGACATTGCCGCCTCATACTGTCTAGGTCGGGCGGCAACTCGAAGCTTCTTAGGGCGCCGTGCTGTGCATTTTACCAGGGAATGATGCAACTGGCAGAACAATGCTTAACGGAAAGTACAATATGTTCCGATTCTACAAGCGGACGAAGGTCGCTATGGCTCTGGCGCGCAGAGGACCTTTTCGAGTGACTGATCCCGATGGTGCCCCCTAGGATGTCCGTGTTCAATGAGCTGTAGGTGCCATCTCCTTAGACGATATATACAGTGGAAAAAAATTGGCAGACATCCTTTCACTAACCATGGCGGCCTTCGAGTGCTTCAGAATATGCGCCCTTTATCTGAACCGTGGCATATCTCCTGCTCTATCTCCAGAGACTCGGAATCCTCACATACATTTCGATGGCTACTCTTTGGAGATTAAGGATGCAGCGGAAACAGAGATAATGAACGTCCACCCTAAATATAACTGGCCGGGCAGCGACGTTACACTCATTGTACGTTTTACTTTCATGCACTCGAAACTGCCGCGAACGAGACGGTTAACATTGACGCCACAGGCGCAAAACGTTGCATATTTACTGCATCGCTCGAACTTGCGTGCCGTCTCGGAGGTCTTTAACGGCTTATTCGATGCCGACGACAAGAGCTATCTTACATCCTACTCGCCCCGCATATATCTGCCGGGATGCCATCCAAACAATATCGAGGCCGCACTGTTGTATATCTATCCTACGTGAGTCAAGCATTCAATTCCGAATCGCAACGTATTGACCATAAATTCAGACAGCCTGGCATCACGATTCCCACCAGCCAAGAGCAATGGCAGCTAATATACGACTTCGCCTTTACATTCAAGTTTGATTCCCTCTGGATTGCTGCCTCGCAGCACCTTGGGAAGGATATGGACCCGATGGACAAGATTCGTATTGGACGTCGTCGTGGATGGGCGGGTGTTCTGAGGCAAGGGTTTGAGGAATTCTCGCGCTCTTCACAGAGAACACCATCTCCAGATTCTGAGGATGCGAAGCTCATTGGATACGACGGCCTTCGGACCATCATGGAACGTCGCCTACAGCACAGTCTGTCGATCCACATCCCAGCCCCCATCCCAGCCCCCATCATCGATATCCCGCCAATAGCAACAACCTCCACCGACTACGACGAGAGCGACATGGTGTCGCAACCAATTTTCTCTCCCGTGGAAACCTTCATCAATCCCAGTTACTCGATTATTCCCTCAGGCTCGACTACCAGGGTCCATCGGTCTCCGTTGCCCCCATCTACCGCCACACGCCGTTCGCTCTTTATCCCTGGGTTCTTGCAGCTTCCAAGTCCACTATCAGCATTATACGAAAATTCCGCAGAGCACTCCAGCGGAGGGAGAAGCATAAGCAAGGAGTCTACGCCAAGGATCATAGAAGTTGAAGATTCGACAGAGCCCACTGCACTTGTTCAGAAGCCCCCTGCGCCATCAACATCCATTCATCGCACCGACGGCTCCGCGATTAGCCCTGTTGTACCAAGCCCAGCGGCTTTGGCAATACCAACTGCCATAAGACCACAGGCGGCAGAAACAGCAGCGGTGGAACGCATATCACAGACCTCGAATCACGCGACCGTGATATCAACCGAGCATCGCGTTTCTCATAACAGCTCACCACCACCATCTTCGTCACCCGCCAGGGGGATATTCCGCAACGATGGGCCCCTGCGTAGCTCGACGCCGGCTGTCTCGCTGGTAGTAGACGCAGTCCCGGCGAAAGTCGAGCCCCGGACACCTGTTGATCAAAACAGCGGCCGCGTTCTTTCCCCGCTCGTCGACGCCGGTAGATCCATGTCTCCTTTAATGCAGCGAGTACACCGCGATAGGAGCTTTCGCTGAGGTTTCTCTCGCGAAGGCATCGATGACTGCGTCCACGGAAGGGGTGAGATCATCATTTGGTACAGACACCGAGGAGGCTGTTCGCAGTAGGGAAAGGCTTAGGACTCTCTCCAGGTTTGGAAGTGACTCAGAGGTGGCAGGAGAAGCAGCCGTGGCCATGGGAGGTCCACCAGAGACTTCGAATGATATGACGCTGGTCGCAATCGAACACCATGTTTCTCATATCAGGTCGCCGCCGCCGCCGCCCTCACCACCCCCCAAGGACACGACCCGCGAGGCCACGAGTCTACGTAGCTCGACACAAACTCATCCGCTGGCAGCAGACGCGACCGCCGCGAAACTCGAGCTTGGGACACCAGGGTACCTTGATGACATTTTGGGTGATGAAAACAGCGTCATCCCTTCCTCACTGTTCGATACCGGTAGATCCATGGCTCGTTTACTACAATCCACCCCAAAGATTCTCGCTACACACATTTCTCCCGGGTCATCTTCGATCAGTGCTGCAGCACTTACAGACATCGATGCAGCAGAGTCGAATTTGTTACTTCGCTCGGCTAGCGGCGAAGACTCAACGCCTCACCCGAAGCCAACCTCGGGAGGCGCTGCTATCCAAGGGAAAGCCCTCTCTTCCGTTTCCATGGTCTCCGGAGAGGGTCGTCTGGAAAACACGCAGGATCATACAGACGCGAGGGCTAACATCCTAGAACATCTGCTGATTGATATTGCGGCTGGCGACGGTGAAGCAGTACCTACTGTTCATCCCGTGCCACCGAAGACTGTTTATTCGGAGAACACCCCGCCATCGCCATCGCCGCCTGGACCTGAAGATTCATCATCTAACCTCAGAGATAATTTGGGCGCGAGGAAGGAAGTAGCCGCCGTTGGTTTGGAAGTAAAGTCCGGATCCAACACTGCGGCAGTAACAAGCCCCTTCGATCACTCTGACGCCCACCTTGCCACGTCTACGGCTCTCGAACATCCTGCGCGGTACGACAGCCAGCTCTCCGGTCCGAAACTGGCCATCCCTGAAGAACCCACAAGAGATAATGGGCCCAACAATGCAACCAACCTCGCCGACATCTCAGCATCTGATGACAAGGGACACAGCGGCAATGACGATGGATCGCAGCAAGAGGATCGGGAAGATGTAGAAGATGAGGGGAGCAGGGCCGCGAATACTAGCACAGGGCAGGGCAGAAGCGAGGCACAAGATGTTTATGATTCCAACGGGAGGAAGTTGTCAGGTAATCAGAAGAAGAAGCTTCGCGCTAAGTTGAGGAAGGAAGCGGAGGAGGCCGAGCAGGTAAAGAAGGAGGCCGAGCGGATCAAGAACGCAAGGTCGAGATGAGACAGGGGCTTTGTCGCAGTTGACGTTGCAGCTATATGTTATTTACGAATTGTATGCTTTCTTATCCTCTGAATCTAAGAATCGGTCTGAAAATTCGCATGGATTGTTGGATCCGGGAAGAGTTATTACAACTTCGACAGAGCGGTCAGCTTGGCTATTTGGTTTTTGCCTGCCACCGTTTACTAGTCTTCGAGCTCCAAATTTTCAACCCCAGCGGTAGCACACCTGATCAGCGGGTGCCGAGGACATCCTGCCGGCCTCTCGTCCGCAGTGTCAATGCCGTTGATTGTACTTCGAGTGTACCGCTTGCGATTGCGACAATGGCATTTGGTGCTAGAGTTCAACACGCTGTCAGTCGTTGCCGTGTGTCATCACCCATACGTCCGCACCTTTCCCCGCCTGTTAAGGGTGTCCCGCACTGTTGCAGATCTCGGTTTGAATGTACCACATCATACAACCTTGTCGTCCAATGCTGATGCGGTTCCCAGAACCGAAAAGAGATACTGGCAAGAGTGGCCGTCAGAGGCCGCCATCAAAAATTTCCCTTTCAAAGGCGATGGAATTGTGCAGAGAGACCAGATCTATGTTAGTGTGAGAAGACCATAACATCCAGCCTTTCTTCGATTGTGATTCCCAGAGAACAAAAAGTGATTGGTTGCATTTCCCAATAGTGCCGGTTTGGTGAGACCACATATCCTTGCTATGTAGTGGAATTGTATCTGAACCACAGAAGTAGCACCGCCAAACAGGTTAGTTGCTAGAGATCGTGCAGCCGGCTATGAACGAGGTGTAATGAAATGTAGTGAACGACAACAGACGGAAGCGTGTGAACTTTGAAGGATGTACCGAAATATTGACGGGCACTATCCGGCTTATTCACGTGGCTCTTGCTTTCTTCTGCGGCAGTGTGATCATCCTTCCTGCCTCTCCAATCGATTACTGAATGAAACAATACGCCTGAGATGTGAAGTATCACGTCAAAAGACCATCATGGAACCTTGGACATGCACAGTGAAACGGACATACCGGCAGTGACAAACCCCTCAACGGGAATGTCCCCACGCAAGGTCCCCACACACGAGGCAACCCTTGCTGTAGCGCTATCATATCATCCTCGGTCGACCACCATTTCCGATACCAATGTCTTCAGATACCCACTCCACCTCTCCGCCCAGTCCCTCTCTGATGTCTTTGGGCAGTTCTCGCGCCTCCTCGCCGTTCGAGGTCGCTGTGACCGAGGCACCCATGGACCAAGCTGGCGAGCTCGATGCCAACAAGGGAAAGCATGCACAGTACTACTTCGAAGATGGGAACATTATCTTCCTGGTGAATACCTCTCTCCTCCCCTGTGTATTAGCTGTTCTGATGCCCTCAAATGGTAGATCGAAGACACCCTGTACAACGTGCATCGCTACTTCTTCGCTCGCGATTCCTCTCACTTCCGTGCCATCCTCCAAGTGACTGACATGTCCCACCCATGCGTGATGTTGGACGTGAACTGCGCGGACTTTGACGAGTTCCTCGCTATTCTGTACCCCACGTAAGCCCACGACTCCACTACGCGCGTCGAGCATACTAACCTGCAAAATAGCGACTTCCGTCGGCCCATGGAGAAAACCGCAGCCCAATGGACGTCCATCCTACACCTCGCCGCAAAATGGGGCTTTGCCAACATTAAGCTCCTTGCTATCGACAACCTTACCGCACACGCCACTCCCATCGACAAGATCGTCCTTGGACGTCGATACAGCATTATCGACTGGCTTCTGGGGGCCTACGAGGCGGTCTGCACACGTGCGGATCCCTTGACTGTGGAGGAGGGAATGAAGCTGGGCGTCGAGGATACTGTGAGGATCTCGGCGGCGAGACAGTTGTATGGAATTGGCAAGGCGCGCTTCAAGGCGAAGTACCTCGCAGGCCACTTGGAAGAGATCTTCAGCTTGGAAAAGTCCGAGGGTTCTCTCGCAAAGGCATCGACGACTGTACCCGCCGAAGGGATGGAATCATTATTCGGTACAGAGGTCGAGGAGGTTGTTCGCACTAGGACCGATCTAAGGGTTCCCTCCCACCCTGGAAGTGAATCTGAGGTTGCGGGAGAAGCAGCCGGGGAACGCATACCAGAGACCGCGAATTACACGACAGCGATACCAACCGAACATCGCGTTTCTCACATCAGTTCACCGCCGCCATCTTCTCCGCCCGTCAGGGGAATATTCGGCAATGCTGGGCCCTTACATCGCTCGACATCAACTGTCTCGCTGGTAGTGGACGCGGTCCCCGCGAAACTTGAGCTTGGGATACCTGTGGATCAATGCAGTGTCATTGTTCTTTCCCCGCGCATCGACGCTTTCATGTTTCCTTTACCACTGTCTACCCCAAAGATTCCCGTCGTGCCACACTTCGCCGATGCAGCAGAATCGAATCTGTTACTTCGCTTAGCTAGCGGCGAAGACCCAATGCCTCACCCGAAACCAACCGCGGGAGGCGCTGCTATCCAAAGGAAATTCCCCTCTTCCGTTTACATGGTCCCCGCGGAGGGTCGTCTGAAAAACAGGCAGGATAACACAGACACGAGGTCCAGTATCCCAGAACATCTGCTGATTGGTATTGCGGCTGGCGACGGTGAAGCGGTACCTACTGCTTATCCCGCGTCACCAAAGACTGTTTATCCAGAGAACACCCCACCATCGCCGCCTGGACCTGGACCTGGACCTGGAGAGACATCGTCTAGCATCAGAGATAATTTGGGCGTGAGGGAGGAAGTAACCGCCGTCGGTTTGGAAGTAAAGTCCGGATCCGACACCGCGGCAGTAACAAGCCCCTTCGATTACCTTGCTACCCTCCTTCCCACGTCTACAGCTCTCAAACATCCTGCGCGGCACGAGAGCCAGCTCACCAGTCCGAGACCAACCATCCCTGAAGAACCCACAAGAGATAATGGGCACAACAACGCAATCAGCCTCGCCGACATCTCAGCCACTAGTTCCAAGGGGCACAGCGGTGATAACGGTGGATCGCAGCAAGGGGATCGGGAAGATGTAGAAGATGTGGGGAGCAGGGCCGCGAATACTAGCACAGGGCAGGGCAGAAGCGAGGCACAAGATGTTTATGATTCTAACGGGAGGAAGTTGTCAAATAACCAGAAGAAGAGGCTTATCGCTAAGTTGAGGAAGGAAAAGGAGCACGCCGAGCGGATAAAGAATGTAAGGAGATGAGATAGGGACTTTGTCGCAGCTGACGTTGTAGTTATATGTTACTTTTACGATGCTTCCTCTTTATTTATTTCTATGAATCAATCTAAATAATCGTATGAATTGTCGAATCGGGGAAGACTTTGGGAATTACATTCGGCAGAGTCCAAGTTTTCGGCCGTATACAAAACAGATTGCAAATTCCTTGGAGTTTCGACTCCGTGCGCCTCCCCGCTGCTTATATATCCATACCCTGCATGTCGTCGATTCCCGATGAGCATTGAATGGGCCTGAAACCTGACAGAATGCACGAACCCACCAGACCAACTACGCACCTGCACAGGATATCCCTACGCCCACACCCTCTAGCCAGCCTCCACTTCTTCTCCCCCGTCTTCGAGGCGCCGAACTCACGAAAGTTATACAACCAATGATCCCAGGACCGAGGTGCGACAGAATCATTGATTATGCAACTATCCGCGTGTATGCCTCTCGCCCTCAGGACTCAGCGCAGATGCCCCGCCGGCCCTGCTCGCCCCGCTGCCCCACATCCTGCAATCTTTCGAGCGACGATAGCAAAATTCAACCTTCAGAGTTGTTCCAAAGTGCTGTCAGCACGACTTGACCCTCGTGTATAGCCATTCCCCACCCGCGCCAGCTGATATGATGGCGCTGGGGATTTTGCAGCTGGATCCATGGGTCTAACTATCAGCAGTAAGTACTAGTGTCGCCATCTGCGCGGCGCTCCAGAAATCTGAATCGAATCTGAATCGGAGTGTTGTCGCTCCATGGCAAGAGGCTAAGCAGAAGAGGAAAATGAAACGCCGGGGTGTGAACGCCGTCTCTGGTACCCGTCACGCGGACGCATGCAGAGGCAGACGGACAGGTGTCCGAGGTCAGATGAACGTTGCAACCGTGCTCGGAGATATGCCCTGATTGGCCCACACCGGAGGTAATAAATAGGGCTTAATAAAATTTAATAGGGCAGCACCAAGGAGGAGGAGCGCTGCAATCTGCGCACAGTGAATCCGAGCGAATGGCGAGGAGGGAACAAGTTGAATGAGGGCCTGAATGATGTTTACTTGGACGATGTAAGGCGCGAGGACGCCTGTCAGCGGTAATGCATTCGTTGTGAAGTGCGAGTCTTAGCAGCAGGAGTTTGAAGGAGCTCAGTTAGAATGTTCGGCTTCTACTTGAAACGAAGGGCGCATCCGAATCACACAAGAGAGGTTGAATGGTATGATTGTTTTAAGATAGAACTAAACATAATTAAAAACAAAGGGGGACCTCAAGAAATTACAGTAGAGCAACGCGCAAACATCGACCCTACAGCCCAGATGAACAACGGCCATTAGATAGCTTAGACCGAGACCTTCTCGTCGTCGTGCGTCTTGATCTCGCCCGCGCCCGCGCCCTCGTGGTGCAGGAACGTCTCGTTCGCGGCGAGCATCTGCTGCCTGTACTTGTTCGACCCGATGATCGTCGACTCGCGGTACAGCAGGTCGATCTGCTCGAGCGAGAGCCCCTTGGTCTCCGCGACGCAGAAGAACGCGAACAGGAAGCACGTGGCACAGGTCGCGCCCCACAGGAAGAACACCTTCACGCCGAGATGCGCAGTCTTGACGCCCAGGGGGCCGGTGGTGGACGGGTCGACGAGGTAGGGGGTGGCGTACCCGATGCCGAAGTTCCACAGCCAGTTGGAGGCTGTGGACATGGACATGCCCTTGGCGCGGATGGCGAGGGGGAAGATCTCGCCGGTGATGACCCACGCGACGGGGCCCCAGGAGGTGGCGAAGAACGCGATGTAGAAGCACACAAAGGCGATGAGCACGCGCTGCGCGACGACGTTCTCGCCGCCGCCGGTCGCGTTGGCCTTGCCCGCGGTGACGCCGACGGTCGCGATGATGAACTCGCAGACACACAAGCTGATCGCGCCGATGGTGAGAAGACGCCTGCGGCCAACGCGGTCGATAAGCTGCACGCCAACGATGGTGCAGCAAGTGTTGATGACATCGATGCTGATGGTGATGATGAACGCGTTGCTGATGCCCGCGGACTGGAAGAAGGTCGTGCCATAGTAGATGATGAAGTTGATGCCCGTGAGCTGCTGGAAGCCTTGCAGCAAGATGCCGGTCCAGGTACGGAAGCCGTTGCGGGAGGCGTTGTTGCGGAAGCAGTCGAGGTAGCTGTTGCTGGACACCGAGCGCTCGGACTCGAGGGCGAGGCTGATCTCGGCGAGCTCAGCCTCGACGGCGGGCTCATCGGGGGACACGGACATGAGGCGCGCGAGCGCGTACTTGGCCTGCTCGGTCTTGCCCTTGTACATGAGGTAGCGGGGGGATTCAGGGAGGAGCAGCATGCCGCCGCCGAGGATCACGGCCCAGGCGAACTGGACGGCGATGGGCGTGCGCCAGGAGGCGTGGGTCTGCTGGTTTTTGGTCGCGTTGAGGACGATGCCGGAAAGGAGCGCGCCGATGGTGATCGCAAGCTGGTAGAGGCCGACGATCATGCCGCGGACGGCTTTGGGCGCGCACTCGGATTGGTACATGGGTACGAGGCAGGAGACGGCACCGACTGTGGGGAAGTGTTAGCGAGCTGATTCAGGAGTAATATGGATAGGGGGTGCTTACCACCGAGACCAGCGATAACACGGCCTGTGACGAAGACGCCCCAGCTGGTGGAGAGCTGCATGCCGACACCGACGACGAAGATGACACAGGAGGAGACGAGACCGTATTTACGGCCGACCATGTCGCCGAGGGGGAAGGCGATGAGGGCGCCGAAGAAGGTACCAGCGGAGAGGATGGACACGACGAGGGACTTGTCGTTGGCGGGAAGGTAGTAGCCGTTGGTGGCGAGACCGAGTGTGCCAGTTGCGTCGTAGGTACCGAATGCTTTGAGCCAGTCGTCCATGGCGATGATCCCACCAATGGTTCCCGTATCATAACTGCAGAAGAGTCAGTAAAAGTGGTAGAGACGCTGCTGGAACTGGTTGCTCACCCGAAGAGAATACCACCAAATGCCGCGAACGAGGCCATGATGATCGCCCATGCTAAGCTCGCGGTAGAGACACCGGCGCCTGATCCTCCTGGACCTCCAGCCATTGTGATAGTAGGAGAGAAGGGGAGTAAAAAGAGAGAAGGAGAGAGGGAATGAAGGTGTGCAGAGCGACGAGGAAAAGATGGAAGAGCAGGCCATGTCTTATATACCTTTTCGGGTGTGAGAGTGCCAGATATGTCCGTACCTTAAATGCATCTGATCGTTGCAAAACATGAAACCACCTGACATGCGGGGAAGCTATCCCCAATTGACCCCACATCATCCATTTTTCTACACTTTTAAATTCGTTTTATTCTGCTATTCTGCTATGTTGGCTACGAACTGGGCCTGCACGAGGAGGTGCAACGAGTAGAGCAGGATAACTGCTGGACAGGGAAGCTCGAGCGTAGGCGGGGGGAGTACCAGTTTGCGGGGGGGACTCGCATGGACTGCTAGGCACACTGGCTACTTGTCCCGATCAAGAAGATACATGTGCACACGCTACCGACCCCGGCCAATTGCAAGTCCATTCCCCAAATCTGTCCAAATCCTTTCAGCGAGACACATCGATCCCCTCCGCCGCCCGGAAAGGAAAGATCCCCCCGCTTTGCCGCTCGCCACTTGGAGCACTGGCGATGCGGGGTTCCCATGCCCACTGCAGAATCTGTAACACTTGCCTGTGCCGCCGCCAGCTACTTGCGATTTTGAATTGGCGAGGACGCCAACAACGTCGATCTGCATCGGCAATCTCGGCAAGTCTGCTGATCCGGCTCAGGCTTCTTACAATACCGGTCTTGGCTCGAGTGTTGTACCTTACAATGCGCGAATAAACATACCCCAGGCGCGACATCGGAGTGGTGATATTATCAGGAAAAACCTATAGGCAGTCGAGCCCACGGGGATGGGGCGGGGATCATGGGAAAGGGGATACTATTAGGGGTAGGGGGGCGCAACAGACGCCAGATCCAGAACTCCCGTAACACCCATTATTGATTCGCGAACATGTTGGGCTTGAGGCCTGTGGGGGCGGGGGCAGGCAATTTTAAATTACATCTCAGTTACAGTAGGTTACAGTAGGTGTAAGATGATAGATCAACAGGCCTATCACAGCGGCATCAGGATTCAGGCATATATGGCTCGCGAGTGGCGAGTGGCGTGTGGCAACGAACAAAACACTCAGGGAGCTCGAGTCACGCGCGCACGAAAATTTTAGCCAGCAGAAACTCGAACCATCGGCGTTTGTGTGATTAGGTTGGTCCTGTGTGCGCACGGCACTCTGCTGCACCCCATGGCGCCCCGCCCCTGGTCGGCTGTCGCCTCCTGTCGCTGCTGGCGAGGGCGGGCCACACACGAGCATGTGGTCCTCCCCGGCAACACAGCTTAGCCAAGGCCGACTACAGCCATTATGTAACATGCAGGCGTCGGGAACTTGGCCCCAGAGTTCCGGGGCCGTTGTGGCGCACTCCGCGGGGTTGGAGCGGGGATGCGAGAGCGGCGGATCCAGAGGCCCGACGCCGAGCCCCGACGCGTCTCAGGCGGGTCGCGTACCTACCCGGAGCACGGCTGAAATGCACGGGCGGATCGCCACGCGAGCTTTCGGGAGTCGGTAGGAATGCGAGCAAGTATATGGAACTGGCACAGGGTGTTTGGAATGTAGACTGAGAAAATTTTGGGACGATCGATGCGGCAGCCGTGCCCGCGACACACGGAGTTCCAAGGCGAGGCGCACTCGCCAGGCACGCGCGTATTCAAACACTCCAAATAATAAATATACCGAAACATATCGCCAGGCACCGCACACCCCGGGATCGAACCCCCAGGCACACCCCGGCTTTGTCACCAGTCAGACGACGCCTGGCGACGCCTGGCGACGCATGGGCGCATGGTTTATCCTGCAACCCAATCTCAATCGCTGCCGGAAGAAGACGCGCGCGCGAAGTTTCATTATGCGCAGGCTTCTAATGGGCCCAGCGCCAAGGGTGTGTCGCTGATGATCTGCAAGGGGCGTCCCACGAAAGCCTCTCCCTGGCCGTCCTCCTCCTGCGACGCGACGTCGCGTCTTCAAATTCGAATATTCGGCCGGATCGGCCGCACACGATGGCCCGCGTGCTCGCCCCGCGTCTCGAACGATCGCGCTCGCGACTCGTCTGGGCCCTGCAGACCTGTTACAGTTACAGTGGGACGGCGGCCGCAGGCCTCTCCCGATTAATATTCCTGGGGTCGCGCTGGATCGGACGCGTAAGGGGTTAGGAGCTGGCGCAAAAGCTTAAGGCAGCAATTGCAAGTTCACGCGGGCCGACCCTCGCTCACGGCTCACGGCTCGAGTTCGTGATGATATCGATATCGATTTCTGAATCTCTTTCGTTCCTCGATTTCCCTGGACCCCAACCGCCACCACCGCCACCAGAGCCAGAACCGTCTTCCTCTTCGCACACCCGGCGCTGTGTTTGGAGTGGGCACTCCACGTATGTATGATGGCAACTCGGTCGAACGCAAGGCGTTAAAAGTGCGTCAAGACTCAAAATTCCAAGTGCGTCAAACCTGGCGAAACCGATCACGAGAAATCTGCATTCCCGACGTCGCCGCACACCCCAAGTTACTCCAACCCGCTCCCACTCCCACTCCCGCCCCCGCTCTTGCACATCCCACAAGACATCCCCATTCCTCGTCCCATATCTTGCTCTCAGGCTCGATCTCAGCACCATCGCACGTGAGCGCTTGACAAGTCGCTGCGCCACCACGCCTTTCCCCAACCTGCTACAATATACTCTGAGTCCGATCGCGAGCTCGATCTGTTATCATTAACTACTGTAACTCCTAACGCCCCTCCAGCCTCACCCCCACCTTAATCTTATCTGCTCTACTTGTCTAACTTTCCATTGACTTTTTGAGTTCTTCCCGCGCGACGCACGGCTCACGAGACCCCACGCGATCTCGGTTTCCGATTCTCGGTGCCCGATCGCGCAGTTAGCGACGCTATGCCCGGGCGCCTGCCACTGTGTAGTATCGCCAACATCGCAGCTCCCCCCATTTTTATGCAAATGCCCGTCCTGTCAGCGTCAGTGTCATTGGGGTGATGAAATGAAACAGCCTCAAACATCGCCGTTAACGCGCTGCGCCCACCCTGACCTAATCCCGCGTCTTTATCAGACTATCAGCACGCAGGTCTGCTGCGTTTGCGCGAATGGAGATAGCCCGATGATTATCCAGATCCTGTGACTGGGGCCTGGGTGCTGGCGTGTCATTTGGTGGTGGTGGTGGCGCCGCGGGACCGTGCGTGGTGTATGCTATAATAAGGTTGACATTGGCAGGTGTATATACTAGTGGTGACAGCTGTCAGATGCCTTAAAGCCAATGCTTATCCACAGCGCTGCGGCGCCTCGAGAGCGCCACTTACCTCTCCCGCGATAGTTTCTTATCCTATCATGTTCGGCATGCGCTGGCTGGGGCGATTGCGCGTTGGTTGCCACGTATCCAGGGCAGGCAACTGCAGGGGTGGCAGGGCTCTTGCCGCCGGGGACAAGCTGTTTCAGGTATCATTAAGCACGACGTTGCGTCACTGGAGAAGCTTCAGGGTGTCAATTGCAGGGTTCAGAATTAAATATATACAAAAGCAGCTGTTTACATAAGTAGAGCCTGTTGGACGAGCTTGAAATTTGGATCGAGGGCACGCAGGAATTCTGATATCCAGCCAGGGTTCCATGACACGCACCCACAACGCTCGACGTTCGCCCACCACAATAGCTTAATAATACATTGAAGCTGTCCTGGTGTCGAGCATCGACGCGGCTGCGTGTGGAGAGAGAGAGATATATAGAAGTCCTGGCAAAGCTTGGTGTACATTTAGATGCTCCTCCAGAATCGCTGTCCAGTGTCAGTCGTGGTTAGTCTCCGCAATCAAACGCTCGTTAACGCGCATCGCAAGCTGTTGGTCAACAAGCAAAGGAACCTAAATGAAAGAGAAAAAATTAATCAAGATGGGGCCGCGACAAGCCGCGACAGCGCTGCCTGTAATTTAATTTACCTTTCTGCCACCGCGCGCGACGTATGAGGGCATATGGCTTGGAAAACGAACTTCGGCAGCCTGCGCGGTTCACAGGCAGATGAAATGATAGGCACTCGCGTCCAGCGCCGCGCGTGATGGAGATTTCTGCCGTTGGCCGATGCGAGGCTACCTGGATTTCATCTGCGCAGCGGGGCTGCAAATTGGTTTATTTTGCCACCGTGGCCGCGAGCTATGGCCATGGCGGCGAGGGAATGGACTTCGATGGCTTGAAAGAGGATACGTACCACCACCTCCTCGTTATATGCGCAACATTTTGAGTGAGAGTGTTTGCCATTCTTCCAGTAAGAGTTTCAGTAGGCGCCTTAGTGGGCGTCGAGGTATTCAGTGGGCGTCGCATTTCCAACCAAGTGCGTTGTGATTTTAAACGTCCTTTCGGGCTCTCTACTTATCAGGGTGATCACTCACCAAAAATATTTGGCTCACAGGAGATCGGCGCAATATTACGCAGGATGATAAAATACGACGCGCGGTGGTGGTGGTGGTGGTGGTGGTGGGGGTTTTATTCGGGGTGAGGTCCTAGAAGAACGCCCCTATACGATGGATCCTCGCTAAGGTTACTGCTACTGTACAGCGTACTGGTGTCGATTGAAGTGCCTCGGTCGGAATGGAATTTCCGTTTCGCAAGTACTTGCATCCTCTGCGTGCGTAGCCCTGACCATCATTTGGCCCATGCTGCGAAGCCGGGATGTCCGACGGGATGTCCGATGGCTTTCGGGCCTCTGAAGGGAATAGATACACGCCGCCATTGTGCCAAGCGGCAGAAAAGGAATAGCTGTCTAAGGTCGATTGTTGTGGTTGCGTCCAATTTTTAAAGGCAATCGAAAGACCACCGCGTGCAAACAAATTTGCAAAGCGCACGCGGAAGCTCGCCTACTAGCCTAATTTAGCCACGGATACGCCACCGGTGTTTAATCTGCATGCATCAATCTCACAGATGTTATCCGCGAGGCGATGGTGTCATTGGCAACAATGGAGACCAAGTTCCAACCGAGCAATTCACAGGAAGATAGGAACGTGAGCGCAAGATAGGCGCCAATGACACCCTGTATTTGATTTCGACATGGACCACGATTACGTCGATGCAGGCTTCCCTATAGTGTATGGCATCTGCAGACGAGTCTTGCCATCGTAAAACGAATAGGTAAAGGCTTTCAGGTCCACATCCTTCAGCATACGAACCTGCGTCAAGTGGACACTATCAGCCATGCTTCACTTCTGAAATCATCGAAAACACTCACATTCATAGCCCATTTCTCCTGTCCAAAACCGTGCATATCGACCATAACGCTGCTCCCACACGTCCTACAGAACTTGTGTGTATTCCTGTTCGTGTTGAAAGAGTACCCAGCCAGCTGGTCGTACCCCGTGTGGAAAAAGACATTGTGCTTGTGTGGGTAGACGAGAAGGTATGAGTTTCGCTCGCAGATCGAGCAGTTGCACCATTTCACGGTGTTCTCTGTCATTGACGGCACGCGCAGCTTGTATGTGACTGCGCCGCACTGGCAGCTTGCAGGATACTCCACGAGCGCGGGGTCGGCTTCGAACTCGACTAAAGGGGTGTCGAGGACGGGGGGGTTAGGAAATGGGGCTTCGGGAAAGGGGGGATAGGTGTATGGTGCGCCGAATGCCTTCCCATCGGTGAGCTTGAGCTTGAGGTTTTCGGTGTTGACGTCGTACAGCATATGTACCTGGGTCGATGCGATAATATCGTCAGAGTAGCCTAGAAATACCAGCCTAGAAATACGTACGTTGATAGCCAGCATCGCTTCGCCATCTGCCGTGATCGATCTGCTGACGCTGCTTCCACACGTCTTACAAAACCGGTGCACAGACGCTCCGCTCCCAAAGCGATACTCCGCCAGGTTTTCTTTCCCAATTGTGAATTCAACATTCTCGGGCGATGGGTAGACCATCAGATAGCCATTGCGCGTGCAAATAGAGCAGTTGCAGCTGCCAACTTCGTGCGCAGAGAGCTCTGGGATACGCACGATGAAGTGCACGGCGCCGCAGTGGCAATTGCCGTGGTACGTGGTGAGTTCGATGGGAGGGGATGTTACCATTGGAGGAGCGTGCTTTCGCGGGAGTGTCGAGATTGGGTTACTGTTAAGTATACCAGATAATGTGCTCAGAACTCCGTAACGGAGCAAATACCACGTGTCACGTATAAAACATGAGGATAGGACAACACGAGATGAATGCTGATGTATAAGGCCTAGGTCCAGCAATCCCCTGCAGTGATGCCTCGCGAAGTTGGCTGCAAGGTGTAAAACGTAAACATTCCCTGTATTAGGAACATCCGATGATGCTTTCCCCCAAACCAAGGATTCGAGAAATGTTCTAGTCCGCAGAGTGCTGGTTTTGGGTGGCATGATCTAGCAGGTAACGCAGGTTAAATGAAAAGAGTCAATCAAGACAGTGCGTCTTCTCCGTCGGACGATTCCCTCGTTTTGGGGTCCAGTAATGTTTGCAGCTTCACATTCTTGTCGTGCGATCCCATTTGTCAGAAAATGGAGATGTCCCACTGTGTAGATCTCAGATGCAGCTGATAGCCTGTCTTTCATAGAGATTTCAATGAAAGTAATTGAGCAACTGCGCCGATGGACTGTCTTTGGGCGGGGTGAAAGTCGAGTGAATCAAGAGCGGCGTGCGCCGCAGAAGAACCAAAACATTAAATAACATTGCGGGCCACTGGCGTTAATATTGCCCCCGGGGGTCGCCGTTCTGTTAAAGTTGGCGCCACGGGTCTCAAGCTTAAGTCGCCTTCCATAAGACTGCTGTGGATCTCCGATTCTTATCTTCAGGGGAGAGAAAGCAGATAGTTCGTAAAATATACAGCTACTTATACAGCGTCAGCAGCGACAGAGTCACTTTCTGATCTCGGTCTGCTCCGTTTCATTCTTAATCCGCTCGGCCTCCTTCCTTGCCCGCTTTGCCTGCTTCCTTTCCTTCCTTACCCGCTCGGCCTCCGTTTCATTCTTTACCCGCTCGGCCTCCTCATTTTCCTTCTTCAATTTTGCCGCGTTAAGCCTCTGCTGTTTTGGAGTCAATTCCTCAACGCTAGAATTATTACCATCTTGTATGTTGCTTTTCCCCTGGCCTATTTCACTATTCTTGGCCCTGCGCCCTTGATCTTCTGTATCCACCGCATTCCCTTGCCGCGATTCGATGTCGACGGGGCTGATTGCATTTTTAGGCCCATTTTCGCTTGTAGGCTCCTCATGGGTGGGTGATTTCGCGCTGGAGGCTTGGCTCTCATGACGTGCAGAATTTTCGGGAGCTGTGGACGCGGGATCCGATGTGCTTTTGACTGCCGCGGTGGAGTTGGACTTCGCTTCCAAAACAGTGGCGGTCAATTCCTGCCTCCCGACCAAAGTATCTTTGATGTTCGGTGATGTACCTCCAATTAGCGATAGCGGGGGTGAGATGGTATATGCCAAAGGCGGTACGGGACAAGAAGTAGGTACTATTGCATCGTCGCCAGTCGCAATAATAACCGGCAGATGTTCTGGGATGCTGGTCCTCGCGTCTGCGTGATCCTGAGTGTTTTTCGGAACAGGCTTTTCGAGGACCATGAGAACGGAAGAGTGGGTACTATTCACCTGGATGGCAGCGTCTCCCGAGTTAAGCGTCGGGTGAGGCGTTGGGTCTTCTCCGCTAGCTGAGGGAATTAGCAGAGTCGATGGTTTGCATCCCGCTGCATTGTCGTCTACAGGTACTGCAGCATTGGCCAAGCCGGGAGGTGTAACGAGAGTCTTTGGGGCGGACTGCGATAAACCAGACACGGGTTTACAGGCGGCGACGAGCGAAAAAGGAACAATGCCGCTGTTTTTATCAACAGGTGTCTCAAGCTCGACTTTCGCGGGGACCACGTTCGCCACCAGCGAAACAGCTGGTGTCGAGCTACGTAGGGGCTCAGTGTTGCGGAGTACTACTCCCATGGCGGGTGGCCAAGGTGCCGGTGGTGAGCTGGTGAGAGAAACACGATGTTTGGTTGATATCGCGGTCTCCGGTGTGCGTTCTCCAGATGTGTCTCCTGCCACCTCCGAGTCACTTCCAAACTTGGAGGGATTCCTCAGCATTTCCCCACTGCGCGCGGCACCCTCGATTTCTGCACCGAATGAAGATTCTATCCCTTCGGCGGATACAGTCGTCGATGCCTTTGCGAGAAAACCCTCAGCCGAAGCTCCTACGGCGGTGTTCTCGGCGAGTTGTGGTACGGCGGAAATCTTTGGGGTGGACTGAGGTAAAAGTGACATGGATCTACTGACATCGACGGGCGAGGAAGGAACGATGCCGCTGTTTTGATCTACAGGTGTCCCAAGTTTGACTTTCGTGGGGACCGCGTCCACTACCAGCGAGGCAGTTGGTGTCGAGCTATGTAAAGGCTCAGCGCTGCCGACTATCTCCCCGATGGGTGGCGAAGGTTGCAGTGGGGAGCTGAGTTTAGAAACCCGATGCTCTGTTGGCGTCACGGTCGCGTAATTCGCGGTCTCTGGTGTGCGCTCCACGGCTGCTTCTCCTGTCACCTCAGAATCACTTCCAGAGCGGGAGGAAGCCGTTAGATTGGCCCCAGTGCGAGCAGAATCTTGGTTCTCTTTAGAGAATGAGGGATCAATCTTCTGGGCGGATAAAATCTTTGACTCCTCTGCAGGAGATCCTTTAGGAAAAGCGCCTATGGTAGTGTTCTCTGTGAGCGGTCTCGCGGCTGCTGGTGTTGCCAAAGCCGTTGGGCTTAGTACAACAGGCGTAATTGCAGAGTCGTCGGTGGCATGAATGGACGTTGATGGTGGAGGGGGCTTCTGTTCAAGTGCAGTGACTATTGTCAAATCTTCGACCTCGACGATCCTCGGCGTAGATTTCTTGATTATGCTTCTCCCCCCACCGGAGCGTTCTTCCGAATCCTCGTGCAATCCTGAGAGGGGGCTCGTAACGTGAAAGAGCCCAGTGATGAAGACGGAACGATGCGCGGCAGTAGACGAGGTCAACGGGGACCAATCGACCATGGTGATCGAATCTGAGGAAATATCCGAACGGTTGACATCGAAAATGGTTTCTACGGGAGAGAGAATCGGTCGCAAGACCATGTCCGTCTCTTCGTGGGCGGTGGAGGCTGTTTCTTTTCGCGGCACATCGATGTGGGAGACTGGGCTGCGGAGCGACAGACTATCCTGTATGCGAGTTTCCATGATGATTTGAAGGCCGTCGTATCCGATGAGCTTCGCATCCTCAGATCCTCAGAGTCTGGAGATGGCGTTCTCTGTGAGGAGCGCGAGAATTCCTCAAACCCTTGCCTCAGAACACCCACCCATCCACGACGACGTCCAATGCGAATCTTGTCCATCGGGTCCATATCCTTCCCAAGGTGCTGCGAGGCAGCAATCCAGAGAGAGTCAAACTTGAATGTAAAGGCGAAGTCGAATATCAACTGCCATTGCTTGGGACTATTGAAAACCGCGATACCAGGACGGCTAAAGTTACGGTCAATACACTGCGATTCAGATATAGATACATGACTTACGTAGGGTATATATGCGATAGTGCTGCCTCGATATTACTTGGAAGGCATCCTGGCAGATATATATGGGGCGAGGACGATTTACGATAACTCTTGTCGTCGGAATCGAATAAGTTGTTAAACACCTCTGAGACGGCACGCAAGTTCGAGCGATGCAGGAAATATGCAACGTTTTGCGCCTGCGGTGTCAATGTCAGCTATCTCGTGGTGGTAGTTTCGAGTTCATGAAAGTAAAACCTACAATGATTGTAACATCACTGCCCGCCCAGTCATAATCGGGGTGCGGATGGATGCTCCCAAGCTCTCCTGCATCCTGGATCGCCAAAGAGTAGCCGTCAATATTGATATGAGCATTCCGCGTATCTATTGGCAGAGCGGGAGATATTCCACGATTCAGATAAAGAGCACAAATTCTGAAGCGCTCGAGCACCGTCATGGTTGATGAGAGGATGTCTGCAGAGGTTTCGCACAGTATCTATCGTCCGAAGAGATGCATATGACCCCCAGAACTTGATTACCCACTGCCCAGGTCATCAGAGGTTATCGGAAGAGGGCGCCACCGGGATCAATGACTCCCCGAAAAGGTTTTCTGCGCGCCAGAGCCATGGCGGATTTGACGGCTTTCGGCCACTTGCAGAATCGGAACGTATACCACTTTCCGCAAACGATTGTTCTGTTGTCGCACTATGTCCTATGTGTCCAAAGTGTGATACGAAAAGCGAAGCATGGCGCCTCAAGAAGCGTCCAGTTGACGCCCAAACTGAGCTAGCACTGACTGGTAAGTTGTTGAGATCAGAGGGCCGAGGCGATGAAGGAGTGATACACACACTCTGTTAACAATACTGTCCAGATACCAGGATAAGAGCGGAGGATGGCGTGGTCGCTATGGGTCCACATTGAATGTAGCTTTTTCAACGGCCTTTGCTGCGCGATCCGCGTGGCACTATATTCGGGGTATTGCCAGAAAAACGAGACGTGTCACTGTCCAGATTTCAGATACACCTAGAGATTCCGAAGAAAGGGACTGGACAACCGGATTGAAGGATCGTCGGTAAGAGCACAGCACAAAATCCAATGTTGCGGCCTTGCTGCGCTGCCCGGCCCGGCATGAAGTTATCACCGCCTACTTTACTACATCCGACCTTAAAGTTACGACAATCTTGCCTTACGACCTTTCGACCTCAGCACCCGCCAACGTCGCCTATTCCCAAATGATGTCTCTGCTCGTCGCTGGTGCCCATGACTGCTCGGCTGCCTGGCATGATCTCCCTTGCTCATCGTCATCAGGTCTCTTCCCTTCATACTTACCACTATTGGCCGTTGCTGGGGTAACGGGATAAATATAATAATAAGTAATGTATTCATGTTGCTTTGCTGACTATTCTGCTACTAGACAATATTAAACATCCAGGACAGTCTCAGCAAATGCGTTCATGTGCGCTCGGTATTGCGCCGCTGCGCCTGTTCACGCTCTCTCCGTTCCAGTACCACACACAAGTGTTCACCCCCTCGTTGCACGCTCAGATTAAGTGTGGGGGACATCTAATGTCGATCCATAGACGACAAACACCACGTTTCGCTTGCCCCCTCCCCCATTGTCCCAGACATACGCGGTGCACGATGGCAATGAGCGCTCTCATCTCATCGTACCCGCGTATGAAACGGCCTTTGAGAGGGCCACAGGCTATCATCCAGATGGACGGGAAGGAGTTATACGTGAAGAGTCGTTCAAGAAATCACTCCGCCCACACAGATACGGGCAATTTGAAGATGCTCACCTTCGAGGGGTCAACGAGGGTCGTGTGTGGAGGGTATCATCTCCAATACAAACATCGCCTTCCTCCCTGCACTTTTGGTTAAATTTGACTCACTGCTATGGGGTTGAATCTGAATCAGCGAACATAGAAGGCGTGCGGGAAGAATAGACGAGGCAAGCCGGATGTACGAGTCGTTTCGACGCCACATCCTAAGCTCATTTGGTGGCTTCAGCTTTTACACTGTTGCTATTCCGCTATCTTACTACCTTTCCCGTTTTTGCCTGCTTTACATCCCCTTTGTCATTGGCCGTTTCTCGCTTCGCATCCTCTAACTGCACAGCTGCCTTATCGCCAGTTCATCTCCCGTTCACCACCCACATGACTGCACATTTTTACTCATATCTTCGCATCCTCCGATTCGGTGAGGAGATATGTCAACTTGGATCGCCCGTGGTGGTCATCGACCAGCCAAACAACGCCAAGTGTCTGCACGTGGCCAACCGATCCACCACCGATGCCAAACTGATGCTTCCTTGTCAGCTCCGTCCATATGCGTGCTGTTCAACCTTGTTTAGCTGCAAAGCTTTCAGTCCCGATTCGGAAACCTTTACTCTCAGAGCTCAAGGCGAGTCGTTTTTGGACCTCACGACGACTTCGAGATTGGACCCTATGCATCGACCTCTTCTCGGGCGCTCCGAGTTGGCATTCTTCTCGACCGAAGTCATGTTGCGCGTCTAGTTGACTGGTTTGGCATCCACTGCGACCTCGTAACGAACACGTTGTATCGGCGAGGTACTATATATTGTAACAGGCCAGCTTTGTTTCATCACATCACTCTCTCTAGCCAACGAGTCAAGACCACGACTCTAGCAACGACTTTGAAACAAACAGCTCAGGCCAGGTACGCAACAATGCACTCTGCTGCACAGTACTGTTTTTCTGTTAACTTGATTTCGTGATTTAGCAGGACTGGATACTACATCAGCTTCGTGTCATTTCAGTCACCCAGATCATGAATCTGATTAGACAGTCGGACGCTGTCTTCACACTCAACCATGACACCCCGAGTAATTGGAATCATGAGAATCTCGTGGAAAGTCTTCCCACTGAGATTCTTATGAGTATATTCGAAATCGGCAGTGGTCGCTCATATCCAGGCACAAAGAGAACCATCTGCTTCGAAGTGGCTATCTCCCATGTCAGCCGCCGTTGGCGCTCCGTCGCGCTTGGAACGCCATCGCTTTGGACGATTCTGAATAGAGAGTCGTACCAGGAACGGCTCAGCGGATTGGCTGCATACATCGAACGTTCCCATCCTCTCCAGCTTTATATCCAGATTGTCATCGGCAGAAGCGGACCAAAACGGGATAGCATCACCTCCTTCGCTCAGATGATTCAGCCGCACCTCTTCCGTTGCAGAACGCTTTCCGTGTTCTCTCAATCTCGCCAAGAATGCCTGTCTTTCCTGACCGTCATTTCCACCATCCACGCACCTGTACTCGATTCCTTAAAACTGCACTGCACCGATACATTATATCCCAACACGCCTATGCAGTTGCTTTCTGCCGGTGCTCCGGCATTGAAGCATCTCTTAATGACGGGTATAGATATCCGCTCTTTTCAACCACCGATGGCGAACGTCACAGCATTCTCTCTCAAATTCCCATCTCCCTCAGCACACATCATCGAAAATTCCAACAAGCTGCTGGCCCACATGCATCGCCTGGTTCATTTAGAGCTCACCGATCCCAACAACATATGGCCCAACGGAGCACGCATCCATTTTGGTGCGCTTCGCTGTCTAAAGCTCACACTTTCCAAGTACGGTCGACGCGAACGCCGCGGGGAGCAATTACGCTCTGCACTCGAAGGCATCGATGCTCCGCTCCTCGAGATCGTCAAGATCACAGGTGCGATATGCCACGGCGCTTGCACAAACCCATTCCCACCAGCACAAGGCCGACCATCATTTCCCGCAGTTTGGCACATCATCTTGGACGACTGCTTTGACCAAATAGACAATTCCTGTCTCCGCACGTTCGCGCTCATGTTCCCCAACCTTTCCAAACTTGCATGCACCGCCAACCCCCACGCTCCCCTGGACTTTCGTATAGAGCCATTGATCAGACTGCTGCTGGAGAACAGAAACACGATTTGGACGCAACTGCGAAGCCTCGCTGTTGACGAGTATGTCATGCAAGATGGCAGATTGTCTGTTATCTTAATGAAGAAGCTGTACTTCGCGCGGCGGGACATGGGTAGCCCCATCCGAGAACTGCAGGTACCGAAGGAACATATAGCGAAGCTAAAGTGTCTCTCCACTCGCGCGACGCCAAACTCGCTTCGACTATGTCCGTACTACGACGGATTTCCCGCACCGTTCCAAAGGGGACGTTTTTGACATTCGTTTTCGCGCTCGCGGACCAGGATCGTAGAAGAACAAGTACGAGGTGGGAGGCAAAGGTTTTGATGTCGGGAACAGAATGTGTTCAACGTCTTCTCATTTGACTGCGGTTGTGGAGGTGGTGACAAATGAAGCCAGAACGGCCAGGGAAGGTTGGAGAAACACCCAGTCTCGAAGCGAATTCGAATAATATATATCTATGCATTTTGACATCTAAAACATTTGCCTTCGCGTTGGTAGTGATACAATACAAGTACAATACTGTGCAATATCGCAGTTACACCAGAGGACGCACTCTAAGTCATGCGCACTATTTGAAGGATGCCATGCGCTCCTGTCTCCCAACAAGTTCTGGCCGCATCTGCTCGAGCCTTGACTTGAGATCTGCAAGCTGCTGTTCCATCTCCACCTTCGCTTCCCTCCTCACTCTCTGCACGTCTGATTCCGACCTACAGCCGCAATGCAATGCACCCGACTTGTCAACATAGTGCCAGGGGGCGAATGTGCACTCCCCCACTGAAGTCGGATCAGCCAGTTGTTCCGTCCACGCTTCCGCGACCTGCTCTCCAAGGACTTTGATAGCGTATTCCTCGTCTTCCAGGGACGATACACCCCCTGAAGGCTTTCCTAGCTTGAAGATCTCTCCCAAGTCTCCTGAGAGATGCTTCCCCTCAAAGCGCGCTGCACCAGTTCCATACAGCTGCCTCGCAGCCGAGATCCGCACAGTATCCTCCACGCCTAGCTTCATCCCCTCTTCCAAAGTCAGAGGATCCGCGCGTGTGCAGACCGCCTCATAAGCCCCCGCAAGCCATTCGGTAATGACATATCGGCGTCCGAGGACGATCTTGTCCACCGGATCGGCGCTTGTGGTAAGGTTGTCGATAGCCAGGAGCTTGATGTTCTCGAAGTCCCATTTAGCGGAGAGGTGAAGGATCGAGGTCCATTGGGACGTGGTCTTCTTCGGGGGTCGGCGGAAGTCGCTGTGTGGCAAGTTTAGTACTCACGTGGCGTAACTTGTAGGGGACATGCACTTACGTGGGGTACAGAATAGCAAGGAACTCGTCGAAGTCTGCGCAGCTCACACCAGGTAGCGCGCATGGCTCGGTTTTGGCGAGTCCTTGGAGGATGGCGCGGAAGTACGTGGAATCGCGAGCGAAGAAGTAGCGATGCACGTTGTACAGCGTGTCTTCGGCCTAACCAATGGAAGATGCGTTAGAGGACTGGAGATATGAGCATGGAGATGAGCTCACCAGAAAGATAACATTCCCATCCTTAAAGTAGTATTGCGAATGAAGTCCCTTTCCCGCTTCCAACTCCTTGGCCTGATCCACGGACAGCCCAGCGACGGTCAATTCGAATGGTGACGAGGCGCGAGAGCTGTCCAACGACATAAGAGAAGGGCTGGATGGAACAGAGGAGTCGCGGACCGAAGACATTGAAGGTGGTGGTCGTGGTTGATAATGAGGTACTACAGGCTGGCGTTACTGCCTCATGTTGGGCACGCCTTTGAGCGCCTGGCATGGCAGCATTACTGGAGTGGCTCTCGTTCTGTCCAGTTCAGAGACCTGTTGAGCATTTTGTGCAGAATATGGTCGTCGTTTCCAGAGCTGAGGCTGATGAGATTCATTAGGTTACAGACTCTGGGAGCAGCCGGCTCAGCAGCGGGGAGAGGTCGCAAAAGTGCCGGCTTCAATATTAATGCGCGTACCTCTACTTTCCACTGTGTCTCCTACCATATGATAAATAGGCAATGTTGCAGAGCGGACAGGCTGAACGACTCGTTAATGGTCATGCTGATTATCATTGGGGGATGTCATTTACAAATTGTGGCTATACCTACAAGAGTTGTATGTCGGAGGGTAGGTATATAGGACATACTACCTGAACGATGACATTCGCCCTAGTCTCCCAGCCAGTCCTTGCCGCCTTTCCTCGAGCCTCGCATTCAGATCTCCTGGCTGTCGTTCTTTCTCCTCCATCGCTTTCCTCTTCACTCGATGTTGGTCTGCAGCTAGTGTGCAGCACACGCAAAAGCCACAATTGGTCACCACGGAGTAGTGCCGATTACCGTCCCACGTCTCTATTTCAGTTGGGTGCGTGCATGCTCCCACAGGAGGAGTCGGGCGAGCCAAGGATTCTGTCTGCGCATCCGCGACCTGCGCGTTTGATTCTGGTTTGCAGCCACGGCAAGATCCACAATCGGTATACTCGAAGTAGTCGTATCCATCAGAATTGACCTGCAGTGTTTGACTTGGGTTCGTGCAAATCCCCACAGCAATGAACTGACTAGCCAAGTATTCCTTCCACGCTTCTGGGGGCTGCGGCTCTAGGACTTTGATAGCATCTTCCTCGCCAGATAGCACACTCTCTGCGGGCATTTCCAACCGGAAAATCTCGGCCAAATCTCCTGAAAGGTGCTTCACGTCATAGCGCGCCTTCCCAATCCCATACAGCTGCCTCGCTGCCGAGATTTTAACAGTATCCTCCACGCCCAGTTTCACTCCCTCCTCCATAGTTAAAGGATCCGCGCGTGTGCAGACAGTCTGGTAAGCCGCGGGAAGCCACTCAGCGATGCCGTATTGGCGTCCAAGGACGATCTTGTCCACAGGATTGACGTTTGCGGCGAGGTTATCGATGGCCAGGAGCTTGATGTTCTCGAAGCCCCATTTGGCTGCAAGATGGAGAATTGATGTCCATTGCGTCGCGGTCTTCTCCATGGGCCGACGGAAGTTGCTAATGTAGACGTTCAGTATTGCTCACGCGGCGGAGAGGAGGGTGTGCACGTACGTGGGATACAGAATGGCAAGAAACTCGTCGAAATCGGCACAGCTTACGTCCTGCATCACGTATGGGTAGGACGCGGTGTCTTGGAGGGTGGCACGGAAATGCGTGGAATCGCGCGCGAAGAAGTAGCGATGCACATTGTACAATGTGTCTTCAATCTACCAGTTGAAGTCATATCAGAACAGTGTATGAACGGGCGAGGGGAGAGGAACTGACCAGGAAGACAACATTCCCATCTTCGAAGTAATACTGCGGATGCCTCCTCTTGTTGGCGTTGGCGTCGAGCTCCTTGACTCGGTCCACGGGCACCTCGGGCAGAGTGACGTCGAACGGAGAGGAGGCCAGGGAACTCCTCGGAGACTTCAGAGATGGGCTGGATGGGGATGGGGAGTTGGGAGCTGAAGACATTGAAAATGGTCGAGGATGATAAGAACAGTGCTGCAGCTGCCTCATGTTTAGGACCCTGGTGTCATTCTTGTTAGGATAGTTTGTCGCTCCGGTATATCCGTTTCATTATCCAAAGTTCCATTCTAGTCTTTCCTCGCAGTTTGAAGCAGTTGCCGATCCTCGATTGGAGGGTTGTTGGAGGGAGGACAAGTTGTTAGCGGCCATATGGCATTAGCGCCGACCTAGCAAAATTTTGAACACCAATGCGAACATGCAGCCCGGGCTAGGGTGTGCCTCTCTTTGCTTGGACACCTGCTGCAAACCTGCTGTGAATATTGAGAAAAGAGGTGCACACGGTGGGGTTCGGTACTCAGGAAGTAGTCGCGACGGGTATCTAAGGTAAGTCACCCTTTTATATGGCATTCCAACAGTGAAAAGCCCTGGCGCCACTCTTCTGTGCTACCCCGCTCTTTCTTATTATATTTGTACTTTCTACCTTTGTTCTACCTTGCCTTCCGCCTCACTATAAATAGACAATGCTGCAGAGCGAACTGGCTGAATGACACATTAGTGGTCATGTTGACTATCATTGGGGGTGAGATTCCCAGATTGTAGCTATACACGAGTCGCCTGACGGCGGGTAGTAATACAAGTGGAATACATGTTGACATCGGAGAACGCTGCCTAGGACATACTACCTGAACGATGACATCCGCCCTTGTCTCCCTGCCAGTTCTTTCCGCATCTGCTTGCGCTTTAATTTGAGATCTCCTAGCTGCCGTTCTTTCTCCTCCTTCGCTTCCCTCTTGTGCCTTTGCTCCTCCGATTCCGGTTTGCAGCCACCGCACGAGCCACAATCAGTCATCACGTTGTACGGTTGAAGTTCGTCATCATCGTCGTACATCTCTGTTAAACTTGGGTTCATGCAAGCTCCCACAGGAGGAGTCGGGTTAAGTAAGGATTCCGTGCGCGCTTCCACGACCTGTGCTTCGAGAACATTGATCGCGTCTTCCACGGATGTAGGTCCTCCCCCTGAAGGCTGTTCCAACCGGAAGATCTCCCCCAAGTCGCCTGCGAGATACTTCGACGCGTATCGCGCGGTGCTAGTCCCATACACCTGCCTCGCAGCCGAGATCCTCACGGTATCCTCTACGCCTAGCTTCATCCCCTCCTCTAAAGTCAAGGGATCCACACGTATGCAGACCGCCTCATAGGCCCCGGGAAGCCATTCGGTAATGCCGTATCGACGGCCGAGCACGATTTTGTCGATGGGAGTGGCGTTTGCGGTGAGGTTGTCGATGGCAAGGAGCTTGATGTTCTCGAAGCCCCATTTGGCTGCAAGGTGGAGAATTGATGTCCACTGGGCCGTGGTCTTCTCCGTGGGCCGACGGAAGTTGCTAATGTGTACATTCAGCATTGCTCGCCCGGCGTAAAGCAGGGTGTGAGCACGTACGTGGGATATAGAATGGCAAGGAACTCGTCAAAGTCTGCACAGCTCACGTCCGACATCACGCATGGGTGGGATGCGTCGGTGTCTTGGAGGATGGCACGGAAGTGCGTGGAATCGCGCGCGAAGAAGTAGCGGTGCACGTTGTACAGTGCACCTTCGATCTACGAGTTGAAGGCATCTGAACAGCTAGCACGCGGGCGAAGAGAGAGATACTCACTAGGAAGACCACATTCCCATCTTCAAAGTAGTACTGTGGATGCCTTCTCTTGTTGGTATCGAGCTCGTTGGCTTGGCCCACGGGTGCCTCGGTTATAGTGACGTCGAACGGAGAGGAGGCGCGAGAGCTGCTCAAAGACATCAGAGATGGGCTGGATGGAGACGGGGAGTTGGGAGCTGAAGCTGAAGACATTGGAAATGGTCGATGATGAGAACAGTGTTGCCTCATGTTCAGGACCCTGGCGTCATTCTGCTTGGGATAGTTTGTTGCTCCGGTATGTCCGTTTCATTATCCAAGGTTCCATCCCAGTTTTGCTCGTGATCCTATGCCTCTGAAGCACACAGTTTGAAGCAGTGGTCGAGACTCCATTGGAGGATGAGTTGGCGGTGGCCATGTGGCATTGGCGCCGGCCCATCAACAGCGAAAATTTGAACACCATTTCTCTCTCTCAGACTCTCAGCCTCTCTCTGCTTGGGCATCTACTATAAAAAGCCCTAGTGCGACTCTTCTGTGCTCGCTTGAATCATGAAGGCTCATACTATATAACAGTACTGCTCTCGGGCTGCTCTCGGGCTGAGTCCAATGACTTTCACATTCTGATGACTCAGAGTCCGGCCAGCTTTCGCTTCCTCTCCCTTTCACAGACTTTGAAATGACTGTAAAATTCACGCGCCTTACCCGCGCTTGTGAGGTATTAGGTATACGTTTGTATTAGACAGCTTTCCGGCCGGTTTCTGGACGACGCGCAGCAATACTTTGCGTATCAATCGGCGCGTCGTTTCGTAGTGCCCCTGGTCTGTGGTTGAGGGTCAGAGATTATGTATTCGTGCCTCTCATTCTCGAGCAGTTCATCGAAGCTGAGTTCTGTCTCATTCGCAGTTGAAAGAGCTCGGTTATACAAGTCGAAGACATAGTATCATCGCAGTCGCGGGCCAGCCCAGGTGATACTATCTGAACGATAAGATTCACCCTTGCCTGCAGGTTCCTCCTATCTCTTCTGTAGCTTCAACTTGGGATCTTCTAGCGGCTGCTATTTCTGCTCTTGCGCTTTGCTCCTCTCCCTTCGCTCCACCGATTCTGGTTCGATTTCGCAACCACCGCACGAGCCACAACGGCCCGAAGCTATCAGAACCTCAGGCTGCAGACTCGTTTGTGAGAGGCAGGATGATGCTGGTCAAATTGGAGAGGATGGGAGATCTAGCGGTGCCAATGGATGAGGCATGTAGGGTACCAGTGGAAGGGGCCTCGGAGCACATGGAGGAATAGGAGGCTGGCCATCCAGAAGGTCGCAAATTCACGTCCGACTCTCGTTGATCTTTGGTCTCATCTCTACCTCAGCTTTCCTAAACAGAACGATTTAGATCTTTGCATCAGCGGTCGTCCCAGTGCTTTCGTCTTGAATCCTTTGGTGCTATCTAGGCGCAGTGTTGAGTGGAAGCTGGCAACTCACAGGGGGGAATGCCAACAATAATTCGCTCTCCAGAGTTACAGTGCGACCACTGTGGACGATCTATACAACACAAGCGTCACATGATAACTCATGATATACTGTCCCCTAACCTCCCCCTGCGAAGTTTACCAAGCAACAATGCTCCCATCGTAACTCACAAAAGTTCCAGATGTTTCTGCTCTTGTGGCTGTATCAATCTGTTGGCGCCCAGTCAGTAAATTGTCACAATAATGGCCCGATATACGGGTGACACGTACTATCTTCACCAGCCCCGCGACACTCTCCTTCAATGTCAACGTCGGCCTGGGGACTCCCAAATTCACTGCCACGGCATCGCCCATTTCAGTCTGCACCCACCTATACGGAACCCCCAAGGGAAGTAAGCACGCGTATTGAAGCAAGATAAGTGCGGTCGCTTACCCTGGGGTCACCGCCACCGAAGTAATCTTCTCGTGCTCGAAGTGTATCTTTCTCGTGATGAAATTTACGGCAGCCTTAGACGAGCCATACGCCGTGCCTGGGAACGGCATCATATTGCCTATGCTACTTGCCGCAGTGGACATTACGAAAAACTTCCCGTCTTGAGCGGCCTCGAGCAGCGCAGCGGTGGCTTGAAAGAGGACCAGCGGTCCGAGCGTGTTCACCTCGAAATGGGCGCGCATTTCGTGCAATGGTGTCGTGACGGCGGGGCCTACATAGTTGGCGATGCCAGAGTTGGCAATGACCACGTCGAGGGCGGTGATGCCGTGCTCGGCTTGGAGCAGCTTGACCGCATCGGCGGCGTCGGTCTCTGACAGGCTGTCGATTTTGACGAGGATGAGTTTGCTGCTAGCGCCGACTGGCAATAATTTCAGGCTCGCTACAGAATCGGCACTGGATGGGTTTCTAACAGCTGCGACGACTGTATTATTGGGGCGGGCCAGAAAAATCGCGGTCAATCCCAAACCAAGACCTGAGAGATATATGTGTTAGATCCAAAGCTCACTTTAGATGAGGATTGCTTACCTCTGTTGGCACCGGTGATCAGATAAGTGGTATTAGACGACATCTGCTGAGAATGATAGCTGCTGGTGATATTGAGAACTTGAAACGATAAGATGATCTGACGAGAATCAAGAGTAGATACTTTCCTCACCTAACATCCTCGTATTTATAGGTGGTATATACCAGTTCTCGGTTAATATTCAGGCTTGCTAAGGGCATGTGTAATATCCTTTCAAATAAAGCACTTAGTCATTCTGCAGAGGATGATATCCACTTAGTCTCCCGAAGGCACACGCCAGAAAATTTGGATCGAACCTGAGTAAACTCCGGATATCCTCAAGATATCCTGTATATCCACTGTGAGCTCCGTTCGCCAAACGCTCTGACCAACCGAACCGGAAGCATTTGGCAGGTCAACGGCAGAGTGTTGTCGCCGAGTTGTCGCCTGGTGAGTTTTATTTTCCCGCCTCTAACTTTACTACACGCTATCCTTCAACCCAGCTGTGGCCTTTTGCTGCTTTTGTTTGAAGTTTTGATCAATGTCCCAATCTGAGATCACTCAGCCTCTCTGCTCGATGCCGACCCGGGTAGTGTCGCCGTCGGTATGCACCTTGTTGCTCTGCCCAAACCAAAGTCCGTGAGCATCCTATGTAGACTGTGGCTTTTAAAGTAACACTTACCTTGTCAGTTTTCCTTAGCATATAGCCTTTCGAAGAATTGAGGCTTCGTGTGTTAATCATACGGCTGAACTTACACGAAGCTGGTGGCATGGCGCCATTTTCAGCAGCATAGTCACAATGAATTCTATGATACCCGGTAACCAGCGAGGCAATAGAGGAATTAGTAGGGACGCTAGAGTGGGCGTTTGGGGCAGCTACAAAGAATACACTAACCGTATTGATGCTCAAGCCTTAGCTTCGCATCAGCCTTGGACCTTTGGAGTGCCGGTGAGATGAGCTGACTAGGAAGTGATGGCTTTTACAGGGCTTGGGGCTCGGGCGGCCGGCCGGCATATGATTGCTTCCCAACAGCGCACGCGATCCGTGGTTGTGGTTGACGGGACAACGCCCGTAGATGGAACAGTTTAGGTTCCTCAGGTGCTGCGATCCATTCACAGAGCAAAGAAAAACTGAAAGGAACCGTCGCTGGGCATGTCGGGACTCGGCGGAGGTCGGCGTCCGCCAGATGTGTTCGATTATTAGCCTTGGGTGCGAATACGGCCCGAGTTCGTCGGTGCGGTGCCAGGAAAGTGACATTTGCGCGCAGGCAAAACTCCTGCCTTCACCATAGAGCAATCTATATTGCAAATGCAGTCCCATTTATGCTTCCAGCCCCCTGGTCTGATCTACGGATACCCTAGTTCCTGTCAAGTGGAATGGTCACGAGGTGCGAGAGCTGCCCAAAGGCATAAGAGAAGGGAGGCTGGATGGCGCAGAGTCGCGGACCGAAGACATTGGAGGTGGAGGTTATGGTCGATAATGAAGTATTGCAGGCTGGGGTAATGCTTCACGTCGAAGCTCGTCGAAGACCCTCAGGCTTGAGTGCCTTTGAGTGCCTAGTATGGTAGTGGAGTGCGCAGATCTTGTTCTGTCCGGTCAGAGACCATGATGGGCGTATTGTGCAGGATATGGTCGTTCTTTCCAGAGCTAAGGCCAATGTGATTCAATAGGTTGTCGACAGAAGGCACAGTGGCGAGAAGAGCAGTAAAAGCGCCCGCTGCACATATCAATCGACCTGTCCATAATTTAACTCTTGATCTAATTTCCACCGTATGTACAACATAAGAACAAGAAAATGTCGCAGAGGGGATTGAACTGACACATGATTATTTATCGCTGCCATCGTTGTGGGTAACCGCATACCCCTTTATAAATTGCGGCTATAGCAAAGAGTTGCCTGAGCGAAGGCAGTGATAACAAGCGGAACACATCGTAGGATCACAGAATACACTCTGGGTCATACTATCTGAATGATGACATCCGCTCTTTCCTCCCGAGCGCCGGATCCTCCCTATTCTCGAGCTTTAACTTGAGACCTTCCAGGTGCCGTTCGTTCTCCTCAATCGCTTCCCGCTTCCATATTTGCTGGTCTGATTCTGGGCGACAATTAACACATCTATGAGTGATCATTGACCGATTATTGTTATGCCAAGTGAGGTTCGAGGCGCAAGAGCGCGAACTGTGAACCACCGAACCAGCCAAGTATTCCGCTCGCGCTTCCGCGACCTGTGCTCCGAGGGCTTTGATCACGTCTTCCTCGTCATATGTGTATGTAGGACCTCCCCCGGAAGGCTGTTCCAACCGGAAGACATCCCCCAAGTCACCGGCGAGGTACTTCGTGTCGTGGCATGCCTTGCCAGTCCCATATATCTGCCTTGCAGCCGAGATCCGCACAGTATCCTCCACGCCCAACTTCATCCCCTCTTCCAAAGTCAATGGATCCGCGCGTATGCAGACCGCCTCATAGGCCCCGGGGAGCCATTCGGTGATGTCGTATCGACGTCCGAGGACGATCTTGTCGATGGGAATGGCGTTCGTGGTAAGGCTATCGATGGCGAGGAGCTTGATGTTATCGAAGCCCCATTTTGCGGCGAGGTGCAGAATGGATGTCCACTGGGCCGTGGTCTTCTTCGTGGGCTGACGGAAGTCGCTATTTGGCATGTTAGTATGATGTGCGCGCGTTAGGGCGAGTGCGGGCTTACGTGGGGTATAGAATGGCAAGGAACTCGTCAAAGTCCGCGCAGCTCACGTCCGACATCACACATGGCTCGGATGAGTCAATGTCTTGAAGAATGGCACGGAAATGGGTGGAATCGCGTGCGAAGAAGTAACGATGTACGTTGTACAATGTGTCTTCGATCTACGAGTTGAAGACATTAGAACAGCCAGAACGCGGGTGGAGACAGAGGTACTCACCAGGAAGACTACATTCCCATCTTCAAAGTAGTACTGCGGATGCCTTCTCTGGTTGGCGTCGGGCTCGTTAGCTGGGTCCACGGGTGCCTCGGCCACAGTGACGTCGGACGGAGAGGAGGCTCGAGAACCGCTCAAAGACAGAAGAGAAGGACTGGGTGGAGAGGTGGAGTTGAGGGCTGAAGACATTGGTATTCGAAATGGTGGTCGGGGATGATAAGAACAGTGCTGCCTCATGTTTAGGACCCTGGCGGCATTCTTGTTGGGATAGTTTGCCGTTCCGATGTGTCCGTTTCTTCATCGCTAGCCTTTCCTCGCGAGCCTATGCATGTGAGACACGATTTAAAGCCGTTGTCGAGAGTCGACTGGAAGGCTCTGGAGGGAGCACGCGGCTGGTGGTGGCCATGTGCCATTAGGGGTGATCACAGTAGGCGTTTTAGGCCGTTTTGATGGTGGTTTTTGGTGACGATTTTGAGATCGTTTTTATGCCATTTGATTGGAAGTCCGAAAACTGAGCCGAGAGATGCCGAAGGTAGAGCAGGAGAAAAACGAAAACGAAAACGAACAGAAACAGCAGAGCGGCTCGGGAGCCGCTTTGGCAAAAAAGGAAAAAAATCGATCCCAAAACCGTGACCAAAACCACCATCAAAACGACCTCAAAACGCCTACTGTGATCACCCCTATTGACGCCGGTCGATCAAAGGCGAAATTGTGAACACTGAACACCAACTTTGCGAACATGCATGAGCCCCAGGCTCCATACTTAAATATTCGAATCGTCGGCGTTGCAGTCTGGTTGAGTCTGAGGCGGTACTGCGCCCGAGGTTCCTTCAGCCGCTACACTCATGCCGTTTTCAATAGGAGGTAGCTATCATAGTACCTAACACTTCATTTTGCGACACATCGACTCGAGCATGGCACCACTAGACTCATTTCAAGTTTCTCAATACTCCCTACAGGCCCAGAAGCTAGAGAGTCAAGCATCGGAAAGAGCGGGCTTGTCGTGGTTTCAAATCCCACGACACATCGAATTGGAGGAGGAAAGAGCGCAAACCCGGCGGGAGTTGAGCTATTTGCAGAACGTCCAGTCTCCCGTATACTCGCTTCCCGAAGAGCTCCTCTCAGAAATACTTCAAATTGGACAGAAGATGGACGCTGCCGAGGATCGAGGTCCGTCCGTCGAGATATCAGCATTCCAGGTGACGAGACATTGGCGAGACGTCGCCACACGCACTCCACGTCTATGGACCAAAATACATTTGCCCAAAGGCAGCATTCAGATTGAACAGTATCTGCAACGATCGCAAGACTTGGCCCTGAACGTTATCGTCGGTAGTGGCACGACCTCAGTGCGGTCGCTCTGCCTTTTGCTCGACCAATCTTCCCCAACCTTACTCCAACCATTCTATCCCGGCCCACAACTGTCAAATATTCATAATATGAGCCATCTCTCTCGCATTCGCAGTCTCTCCGTTGACGAGTACGGTGTTACCGATACGGTATTGCGGGATGTGATTCGATGCATCAGCTCAGGAGATACGTCGCGTCTCACCTGGCTCAATCTTTCCCCGCAGCTCTCAAGCTACAGAAGGCGATCTATTGCCGTGTCCATAGCTCTCAACGGGATGTTCAGTCTTGCTCATTTGGAGCTGGACTTGCGCGTCGCACCTCGTGACCAAGGATTACATGTAATGCTTCCTGCGCTGTTGACGCTACGTCTTAAAGTTGGGTTTAGCCGGGAGGTGTCACCTAGCCAGTTTCTGGCGCTACTCGACCCGCCCGTCCTTGATCGCCTTGCGATATCTGATTGTTTTCCCACCTCCCTCGATGAATCATGCATAAAATCGTGCCCATCTCGATTACCATTACTACGCCACCTCACCGTTCAAGATAATGGCGCATACTCGCCATACAGCACCGATTACACCTCATATGCAGCTGCCTTTCCCAACGTCACACATCTGGAACTTGCGATGGCCGTGGAGCGTTTTATCCAGACTATACTGAACGGGGTGAGCCCGGTCACGCACAAGCCCTATCGGCCTGCGCTGCAGATATTGGCTGTGCAAAGCAGCCTTTCAAACGTCCCAGCTATGATTTCAGCCCTATCCCGGCGCCGAGACAATGGACGTCCGATTCAACAGCTTTTAACCAAGCACTACGTGCAATATAGCGAAGCATTCGGGGAGATTGTGGAACTCTTGCCTTACACCGATACCTGGCAACATATGCCACCCGAATGACAGGGCTCCCAATAGGTAAGCAACTTGTTAGTAAGATATCCGATGATTTCTGAGATCTTCACAGCAAACGACAGATGCCAGATACCACGTCAAGCCGCTCATTCAAGTTCTAGATTCAATTAATGGCATTCCATCGAGATCTCTCAAGATATACTTTCCGACACCACCAGTAAATGAATTTACCGACCAGACCCTCGCCATATGAAATCCGGCCTGGCGCTGACCCTGTTGCGGTGCAAGCCGGATCTGCCAGTGACACGCGTCATGAGCAGGGGAAATAAATGACAGCGGATTTAAATTGCCGGTAAGTCGACTGCAAAAGAAGGAGGTCGTGGTGGATGGACGTACCCTCTCCACCCAGACGACTAGGTCTTTGTTGACTTCGCGTTCACGTCCACACCCTCAGAACCTCGGTATGCAGACTCGTTTGGGCTTGGTGAGAGGCAGGATGATGCTGGTAAAATCGGAGAGGGTAGGGATCTAACAGTGGCGATGGAGGAGGCATATCGAGTACCAGTGGAAGGGGCCTCGGAGCACATGGAGGAATAGGAGGCTGGCCATCGAGAAGGTTTCAAATTTACATCCGACTTTCATTGATGCTTATCTGGGTCTCATCTCTACCTCAGTTTGCCTAAACAGAACGATTTTGATCTTCGCATCCGGGGTCGTGCCAGTGGTTTCGTCTTGAATCCCCTGGTGCTACCTGGGTGCCATGTTGAGGGGAAGCTGGCAACTCACAGGGGGGAATACCAACAATAATTCGCTCTCCAGAGTTACAGTGCGACCGCTTTGGAAGATCTATACAACACAAGCGTATCACATGATAACTCATGATATCCTATCCCCTTTCCCTGCGAAGTTTACCAAGCAAAAATGCTCCCATCGTAGCTTACAAAAGTTCCAGATGTCTCTGCTCTTGTGGCCGTATCAATCTGTTTGAGCCCAGTTAGTGAATGGTCACAATAACGGCCCGAGGTGCGGGTGACACATACGATCTTCACGAGCCCCGCGACACTCTCCTTCAATGTCAACGTCGGCCTGGGCGCGCCCAAAGTCGATGCTACGGCATCGCCCATGTCAGTCTGCACCCAACTACGCGGAACCCCCAAGGGAAGTAAGTATGCATGTTGCAACAAGACAAGTGTGGTCACTTACCCTGGGGTCAGCGCCACCGAAGTAATCTTCTCGTGCTCGAAGTGTATCTTCCTCGTGATGAAATTGACAGCAGCCTTAGACGAGCTATATGCCGTGCCTGGCATCGGCATCATATTGCCTATGCTGCCTGCCCCAGTTGACATGACGAAAAACTTCCCGTCTTGAGCGGCCTCGAGCAGCGCAGCGGCGGCTTGGAAGAGGACGAGCGGGCCCAGCGTGTTCACCTCGAAATGGGCGCGCATTTCGTGCAATGGAGTCGTGACGGCGGGACCCACATAGTTGGCGATGCCAGAGTTGGCAATGACCACGTCGAGGGCAGTGATGCCGTGCTGGGCTTGGAGCAGCTTGACCGCATCGGCGGCGTCGGTCTCTGACAGACTGTCGATTTTGACGAGGATGAGTTTGCTGCTAGCGCCGACTG